>OMLB01033043.1:13109-28536 GCA_900302555.1 Myripristis jacobus
TTTTTTTTTTTTTGGGGGGGGGGGTTCTTTTTGTGCAGAACTATGCCAGGTTAGTTAGCTCTCTGCTAAATTAGTCACTCAAAAGATTGTTGAGAATAGTTGAGGGGAATGATTGTGTTCTTGTCCTGTCAAAGACTGACCTTAATGACATGTAAACAGTGTCTAAACTGACCTGTGTTGGCCTACACTCAAAACAGGATTAGTTTGAGCAAAAAAGAAACCTCCGTGTCATTGCTTTCTTTCTCTTTTTTTTCCAACCAGTACTCGTGTTTTTTCAGGGCCTCTTGTTGCCGTGGTGACTTTGTTTGGCTTGCCTTCATTAGCTTCCAGGCAACCACGGTCTAATATGTGTGTTACAAACAAAACAAACAAAAGTCACAGGTTTACTTGACTGTGTAGCTGTATTTGCTTTAATTGTTTTATGTTGTTTAACTACACTTTTATATATACCTTCCCCAGTTTTATGCCTTTTGCAAGCAGAAGATTGTCTTTGAAACAGCAGTAATATGACTTACAAATCCATGTGTCCAGCAGTCAACACTGAGGTTTTCAAAATACTAACTAATTCTACACTGAGCTGTAGCATATTCATAGAAAGTGAGTGAGCATTGAATTTTTATGAGCATATTATAGCAGGTGTTTTTCAAAGTTGGATCAGATTGTGCATTAAACAGTAACCTGTTTTTTTTTTTTCCACTTTTTTGTATACCTACCCTCCCCTAGGCCATAACATTTACTCTAACATCCTGGGCTTCCTTGGTGGTGTTTCCTGGGCCATGTTGGTAGCAAGGACATGCCAGCTCTACCCCAATGCTGTAGCGTCCACCCTTGTGCACAAATTTTTCCTGGTCTTCTCTAAGTGGTAAGTGGTCCCATCTCAATGTTAAATCAAAAGAATAGAGCTCACTAAAAGCAGATAGGCATTTTTTCCTCCAAGCGACTTGAATCTAATTTCACCCTCTAACATGTAATTGCAGGTGATTCTTTTGTAAAAGATGAAGATAAAGATAAATGTTTAGTGAAGTGACATTTTTGACCTGTCTTTTTTTTTTTCTTCTGACAGGGAATGGCCAAACCCAGTTCTGCTAAAGCAGCCAGAGGACTGTAACCTCAACCTACCGGTCTGGGACCCCAGGGTAAGGATATGCAGAACTTATCATTATTATGAGGATAGTGAAATGCCTTGGCTACACTGAACACATAATACATGTGACGCAGATGCTGCAACACCATGCTTCCTCTATAATCAATGAAACTGGCTCCACCAGGCGTGAGAGCAGTGTGTAAGTGGTGCATATGCACAGCGGAGATCCACTCTACAAAGATAAAAATAGACTAATCTATTTATATTTTTTATGCATGGTGTGCGTGGCTCTTTTACATAGAAATGTCGAAGTGTTGATTTTTTAAAAAAAAAATCATTTTACAGGAAATTATTCTAGCTTTGATGACCGTGTCAGCATTTCTTTTGATCACCCAGTCTGTATTTATTTTGCCAGTACCAGCTGGCAGTTGCTTAGTAACTTTATCCCTTACATAACTTACTGTAGTCTGCAGATGTTAACATATCACACAGACTTGGTGAAAAAGTTGAGATTTCACACCACTGTGTTTTGTCCAGAAACTGAAGACACAATCCCACCCAATCCCAAAATGAGTTCTCACCGTATTGTTTTACCACTGACTTATCACACAACCCTACGCTGTATGTGCACTGCAGGTGTAGCAAGTAAAAAGATTTATTCTGCGGCATATATGAAATCTTCCATCTGCACACTTTGTGTTCAGTGCAGCCAAGGCATAAGAGTTCACAGTTCACAGATAGTAATAATCGTTCAACAATGCTGCTAACGTTTTGTTGACTAGATGGATAGAACTAGCTGACAAAACTGAACTGCATTTTCCAAATTACCGACCTTCAAATTAAAACTATTTACGTTCTAAAAAGCAGTGGTTAATTTTACAAATAAGACGGCAGTTGCACAATGTCATAATTACACAAACTACTTGGAAAACACAATGTAAGATAACATGTTTTAGGTTATATACTTGGTGTCTTGATCTGTTGAGTTTGTCTTTTATATTAATCGTCATATTTCCTGATGACCCTGCAAGCTGACAAGGTGTTATTCTATTGTGATTCCAGGTTACTCCGAGTGACCGTTACCATCTAATGCCCATCATCACCCCGGCGTACCCCCAGCAGAACTCCACCTACAACGTGTCTGCCTCAACACGAGCCATCATGGTGGATGAGTTCAAACAGGGTCTGTTGTCACTCAGCTGATAAGCACCAAGGGCTCATGACCCGCTTCATGGTTAAATAGATATTTCTCTTTGGTATTACGTAGTTTTTGGTAGCCTTACCCTCATGTAATTGCAGCTACATGTAATTGCATCACACTTCCCTCTGGTTGCTGGGGCAAAGTTCACTGCCTTTATTTTCCAAGGCCTTGCCTAAAATAATACTTCTGACCTGTAACCTAATAGACACCAATTCACATGAATTATATCTTGATAAAATTATGCGTAGTGCCTGGAAAAAATAGTTCCTCTCTTAACGGCTAACGGTAACTTTATGGCCAGTTTACTTTACAATAATGCAGTGGTTGTAAACCTACTTCAGCACATTCCTGTTTGCTGTAATGCAAAATCCTGTAGTCGCTGTTGATTAAATTTCTAGCAGGTATTCCAAGTTCATTTACTGCGGTGTCGTTAAGATTAACTGACCATGATGTGGCGAAAACCATGAGTAGCTCATAACAATGAGGATATTTGTGCTAGTCTGTAAATGAAGTTGGGGTTTTGTTCAACTCAGTTAAACAAGTTTTCCCTTCCTCCTTCACAGGCCTTGCCATCACTGATGAAATATTGCAGAATAAAGCAGAGTGGTCCAAACTATTTGAAGCACCAAACTTCTTTCAGAAATACAAGTATGTATTAAGCTGCCTATTCTATTGGACACACATGGTGAGATTCAGATATTTCAATAAAGATTCCCATCTCCAGAATACACACACATGCACCCTGTTTCCTAATATATGTCAATTTTTCTTCCATTTTATGTTTCTATTTGTTGAATATGATGTTTTGAGTATATATCTCAGTCTCCTGATAAAAATTCCAAAGCTTTCTTGCCAAAGTCGCTTCTTTGATTCTCAAAGGATCGTTAATGCTTACGTAATGTTAACTTCAAGCGGAGCCTGAAGCCCATTATCATTCTAACACTTTAATTGTGCCTCAGATGTAAGCACAACTTTATTTATCTTTTGTTTTGTATTTTCTTGATAAACAATAGGTAGGTACTTGGTTGTAACAATTACTATTAAATATTAAAGTTCCCTGATTTCCCCTGTACCTTATTATCCTGTATCCAATTACAAATAAAGTGATTTAGTTCACACTTTGCACCATGTATTTCTTCTTAGTCTGATTTTATAGACTTCATTTCATTTGTTTTGTCATATCTGTATTTATAGATTGTCTGTTACAGGCCAATAAATCAGCACTGGGTTTATTTGGTAATTCACAATCAAAGGAAACTACTTCAGTGAGGCCATTTGTACTTTGTAAGTTTTAAGCAGTGGAAACTTAACTATTTTGAATTTCAGAATGTAATATCTACAGTATGTGTTCCTTGATAAAGGTTACTTGAGAAGCTGAATGCCAGTTGTCCAATGAATCTGCGGAGCTGTTTTTACATTTCATTGCTAGTAAATCAGAATTAAACTGAAACCTCTTCATTGAACCAAAGATCAAGTGGATAGTCTCTACCAGCTTTGTTCGGGAGTTGGACTTAAAGTTTGGAGCTCTTAATATACCTCGCTTCAAATTCTTCCTCCTGAACAGCCTTCGTTTAACTGTACTTTTAGACCAGCCTGGAGCTTATGTCGTTTTGCATTTGATTCATTGTATTGTGCTATTTGAATAAATCTGTTGTGTGTTCCGGGCTCAGTATTTTTTCTTTTTTCCCCAATGTGGCCTGAATATCCACATCTTTTTTTTTTTTTTTTCTTTTTGATTGACATAATTCCTTAGTGACGTGAAGGTCAGCACAAGCAGCATCCTTGATTTGGCAAAAGATCTGGTTAAAAGCTTATGCGAAAGCACATTAGAGACTGAGCAGCTGTGTAGAGCTTGTGATGTTAATTACTCGTCCTTGTCTTGGCATTCAGTACACAAATGTAGTGAGTCTGTAGAGGAAGCAGTGACATTTTGAAACAACCATTGTAGCTCTTGTCTTTTGGCATTGTTAGAGTCATAGTGTTTTTAACTTTGTAATGGACATCAGAAAGAACAGTTAGACTGTAGGTCAAAAACATAACTCGGATTCCCATCTCCTTATGCACGGTGATAATTGTTCTGTAGCTTGGCCTGCTTTGACTGTTAGTCAAAAATGAATTCACACTTACGTCCATAGAGAAAGGCAGAGTTGGTACATTGATGATACTGATGGCTAAAGTGAGGCTCCAGTTAACTTGTGTAGTGAAGTACAGTGCTGTGACCCCTGTTCCCATTGTTCTGTCTCTTATGTTCCAAGGCATTACATTGTGTTGCTAGCAGGCGCTCCAACAGAGAAGCAGCACCTCGAATGGTGAGTACCCAGAACAAAGAAAAAAAGAAAACAAGTTAGCAGCAGTAGCCAAGTGTGAGTGAAACTGGAACGAATGGAGACGCCTTTGTAGATAATCTCATATCTTTGGGTGAGTCTGCTTCTTTGTGGCCGCGCCGCTGTCGTAGTGTGAGAACAATTTAATATTTTATATCCAACTATTTATCAGTGACTTCCTCTGGGTGAAAATGATGTTTTGTCTGTTCCGTCAGGGTTGGCCTAGTAGAGTCGAAGATCAGGATCCTGGTGGGAAATCTAGAGAAAAATGAGTTCATTACTCTGGCCCATGTCAATCCACAGTCCTTCCCAGGCCCAAAGGAAGCCAACGACAAGTGAGGACACGGGACTGGGGTTTTTCTTGAGTGTCGGCTCTTGTAACTCATATTCATTTATAACAGAGATTTACATTTTCTATTTGCCCATTCTTGCTTTTTTGTTGTTCTCATCATGCTTCATATTTACTCTTGTTGAATTAGTACATGGGGATTATTAGGTTGCAGTAGCAAAGAAACGGTACATTTTACACTGACAAGTCAATGAACTCCCTTTCTGTCTGTCATAGAGAGGAGCACAGCACAATGTGGGTGATTGGTATTGTCTTTAAGAAGATAGAGGGGTCTGAAACCCGGAACATAGACCTTACCTTCGACATCCAGTCTTTCACTGACACTGGTGAGTAGGGACTTCATTTCTTTATTTCTTAGAATTATATTGACACACTGGCATAAAGTGGAGTAATGGTGTTGTTTTAATAGATAATAATAATAAATTGCACATCTGTCTTCCTCTATCTCTCCTTCCCCTTTTAATTTTGTATGGCTGCAGTCTACAGACAGGCAATTAGCAGCAAGATGTTTGAGCAGGAGATGAAACTCTCCGCCATGCACGTGAAGAAGAAACAGCTTCACCAGCTGCTGCCTAATCTCAAACGCAGAAAGGTTTGTAGTGTCTTGCATCATCATCATCTTAAATATGTCAGAAATTCTGCTTGTACTGATATCACTTAGCTTTTATATGTCCCGTCTACTTTGTGACATATGATGTGTCAAATATGATTAAATAAGCCTTGTTTAAACGTTTTTTTGAATGACCTGTCCTGTTCCCGCCCCTTGTGTTCTACAGCATTCCACTGACGGGCTTCGCCAGATGAATGACAGCAATCTTGACCTGTCTATTGACAGCGACAACAGCATGTCTGTTCCCTCTCCTACGGCCATGCCCTCTTCCACCCCAAATAAGGGTTGCACACTGGGTCATCCTCATAGCCCTGTTGGGTAAGTGTAGCTACAAATGTAGTCTTTACTGCTGCTTCATTGTTGTTATACCTTGTCTGGAGTTCTTCAGATGTCCTGCAGATAAGAGCAAAATGTGGAAACTTCCCAAGAGACTTCCTCTGTTTGACAAGATAAAATATGTTAGATGCTGTATGTGAGTTTCTGTGGCTGTTTAAAGGATACATCAGTGATCTGTGTCTTGCTTTTTTCTGCTTTTGAAACAACAAAGATTTTACAGAGGGGTTTTGGACTCACACTACTTGCCATTTATATAACCAGTGTTATTCACTTTTTTTTAAAAAAAACTTTAAACTAAATGCCTAAATTCATTTATCCCCTGTCTTCTCAAATCACAACCAGGGCCAGTCCTGGACCTGCCACTGTCTCCCACATAGAGGCCACAGGAGAGGGAGAAGGAGCCAAGCCTACAATGACCCGCCAACGCTCCATCACTGCCACAGTGCCGCCTAGCCAGACACCCCCTCCCACCATGGGCCCCCCTGCCACGAAGAGACAAGGCTCTCCCACCTCAGAGACGCCAACCAAGAAGTCAAGATCTGACAAGGTTTGGTAATGTTTGCTTGGCAGGCATTCTGTTTTGCTAACCCAGTGTTTTATATTTTATTTGGATGCATCTGATGTCAGTGCTGTCTTACAGAAGCAGTTCCTGCCATTAGATGTCAAGTCAGAAGCTGATACAAACTGAGGACGCCTTAGAAACTTTGCATCTATTAAAGCTGTTTTATTGTTGACTGCAGGACTTGAGCCCAGAGGTAAACAGCACATGTGTTGATAGCAAGACACCGCCTCACACCATGGGACAGTCATCCACCAAGAGACCTGGCTCTCCCCTGTTGGATGAGCCAGCCAAGAAGTTCAGAGCTGATCAGGTCCAGTAAACCAGGCTTGAAATAGTTCTGTGATGCCAAGACAAATAGATTGTTTCCTCTGTAGATAGCAGAAGTTGTACCCGCCATCAGATGTCAGTGAAAGCCTGTTTAAAAACTGAGGACTGTATCTCTAAAATCTATTTCTTGGTTAACCACAGGACTCGTCCGGAGATCCTAACAGCACATGCAATGAGGGGTCCGTTACGGGTTCCCCCACCAGTAACAGCCCGCCTCACTCCATGAGTCCTCCAGACACCAAGAGACCGGACTCTCCTCAGTTGGATGCACCAGCCAACAAGTTAAAAGGCGATCAGGTACAGCAAACTAGGCTGGAAGAAGTTGTGTGATGCTGAGTCACCAAGTCTCCTGTGTCATCCTAAGAATCAGTCAATCCCAGAGACAGATACCTCCAAACAAGTGAAATAGCTAAATAGCAGTATATTGCAATACATGACAATGTAAGCTGAGCTTGATTTGTCCTACATAGTACGTGATGGCTCTGCTGCATTTAGCCTCTGCAAACCAAAAGTCTGCTCTCCTCACAGAATCTGAGCTTGGGCAGCACTTGATGAAATTATTCTTACAATGGAAAATTAATGTCCATACTGAGTTTGGATCCTGTTAGGACTCATGTTCTGTCTCACATTTTTTTTCCATGAATGTGATTGTTACCGAATTTTACTGTGGATTTAATTTAATTACTTAATTTTTTTTTTTTTTCAGTTGACTGAGAACAATGGGGAACAACTTAAGGTACTAATAGCACGTTATGGGCTACACCGCTTTTGTGTTATGTTCTACCACATATTAGGTAGTGCTTAAGTGAAATCTTTTGATTTGTTTCTTTTAAAAGGGGTATAATTTTACCCTTTACTCACTTGACACAATAAGTAACCAGCATTAAGCAGGCATTCTTAAGCTGTTGAATAAAGCATTGCTGTGCGACTAAATCCTTGCTAAAACATCTTGCAGTGTCATGAAGTTACAGCTCAACAGAAATAAGTCTGAGGCCCATATGGCACCCTTATCCATAGATTAGGTAATTACTGATCTGACTTTACTTTTGTTTTGTCACTAATCTCACTGTTTGTATGTGCCTGCCTTCTCAGGGGGTGTCCACTGCCGACCTGTCTGATGTGCCTGTTGTCCCCAAAAGCCCCATTGCCTTGGTGAAGAACTCCATCAAGCTTCGCCTGAGCAGGTAGAAGGAGAGAGCCACGTTAATTAATCGTGTCACCCCTCTTAGTCTCTCCCCCTTCTTTAATAGACGTCCTCACAGATACACGGTGGTATTCACGGATGGCCCCTTTGTACGGCAGACTGACTGTCACAGGAAGCGAGGGCTGGATGAATGCCCTCTGTACGAAACACAGCAGTCACCACAAGAGGGCAATGAAGCCTTTCTGCTGGTCTCTGCCTCAACCGCAGTGGGGTAGAAGTTAAGCAAACACACTGTTCAAAGACCAATTCACTTGATGAGAATCCAAATCTGGCGCCAGATGAGAGTTAAAGAAGCATTGTTATTTTTAGTAATCCCTTCCTTCACAAATGGCTGGCTCTTCGAGGAAAGGAAGAATGATGGTGCCCCTGTGTTGATGTCATGTGATAGGAGTGCACCCAAGTGTGATTTTGTGTTTTCGATTGCTCAGTTCTCCCTTCTCATTGTATTGATTTGGAGACCAGATAATGGCGACAATGTTCTGCTTAACGATGTTGTGATTTCTTTGTGAGGATGATCTGATAATGACTGATTGATTTTCGATGATTCTGAGACGTACATGTTGCTGTTATGAGGTAACTTTCCTGAAAGCACTATAAAGCACTAAAACCGGATACTATTTTGTCAACTGACCTCTGTGAACTCTGCACAATAATGCTTTTAGGTAATTTACTGTAATCAAGAAACTATAATTCATGACAGGAAAAAACAAACATTGGTAGGTGTTCAGTATATATATATATATATTTTTTAACTTTTTATTTTTGTTTATTTGTGTACCTTTTTGGATGAAGGGGAAGGTAGCGAGTAAACTCAAGGTTTGAGTGCACCAAAAATCTCACCATGTCTAACACTATCAATGGAACTAGCTCAGGTTCGAGTAAACAACTGACCAAAATGGTGCTCACATCTGTGGAGACAAAATAGCACAGACTCCAGGACCAGACAGTAAGATGGACCTCGTGCTTTTTAGTATCTGCTGTCTAGTTTTACGTCTTGCTGTCCTACAGACCTGTACCACGGTGTTTTGAAAAGCATCATTAAAGGAAGGTAGATGAGTGTTTAGCAAGATAGGTTGTTTTATATGTTATGCTAAGCATCTTTCAGCTAGTTTCACATTTTCTTGTGGTTTGAGTAGATTGTCACCTTCATCATTTAGTTTGTTAATGTTTTTTTTGTTTGTTTGTTTTTTGTTTTCTTCATCAAGTACTTTTTTTTTGACTCTGTTCTCTAACAAACGAGTAAAATAATTCCACCATGCACACGAGTGGCAGGTCATCACAGATTAATGACATCAACCAGGCAACAGACATCTTTGATGCTTCTGGCCTGTTACAGGTTCCCCATCAACAGGAAGACCCTGTAATCATAGTCTCATCAAATACTCTGATTATTTCAAATGGTTGCTGAGTGCTGGCAGAAGAAGGAATTAGTAGCGTTGACCGGTCCATGACCTTTCAAGTAAACATCCATTGTACAGTAACTTCGTGTCCTGTCTTGTACATTATAAAAAAAGAGAATTTAAAAAGAATACTTTTGTGTGGAATATCAGACTTGAGCTTTAGCTTTGGTGGATTTTTGAATGTGGCATTAATGATGTGATTTGTATTACAGAAAAAAAATGTGATATATAAGTTTTGTGAACAAAAACTTTCTTTTTTTTTTTCATTTGGTTGCTTGGTCACATAACATTTGGAACTGAAGGACTATATAAGAGGTTGAGACTATAGCTTGGTTTAGTCACAAGCTTACTTTTATTCATTGTATTGAAAGTCTAAAGGTGTACGGAATTTTCACTTCTAAATATTTTGTTGATGTATCTCAACATTTTTGACTTTGAATTGTTTGTGCTAAAAACGTAGAATGTGTTAAAGTGAAGCCGAACTAAGACCACTCATCTTATGGTGCATAAATCTAACTGTATAGATCACTTTTTCAATGAAGTATTCTCTTGTTCTTACAATGCTCCTTTTCAGTTCAACTTTTCTTAGGCTTATTTGTAAGGATGAGGTATTGTACATTTTCACAAATAAAAGGTCTACGATATTGCAAAGAAATGTACTAGAATCTTCATTCTTCAAATAAGGACATTTCACCATGTATTAAAGTTGCATATTTCCATACAACAGAGCAGCAGAATTGTTCAGAGTCATTTGAAATAAAAGCCAGATGAAATCTCTGAAATATGTATCATCAGCTGGGGGGATTTCTGTCAGACGAGACACCCAGATATTCAGCCCAGGGAGCAGACTGATAACATGGCCTAGTTAAAGGTTTTCTGTTGTTTGCATCCCAATCCGGTCAAAATTTCCCAAGACGTAGCTTGTAAGAGCGTGTATGTTGTTGCTAAGGAACAGCCTTTCCTGTGCCCCCAGTAGGTGGTCTCTTTATGAATATCATTACATATCTATATTCGGGGAAGGCAAGACACCTTTATCCCTTCCAGACCATGTTTATTGCTGTTTTCACTCTTAAATATGGGTAGAAGGATGTTTATCTTCATATCTATGCTAACTTTGACTTTGGACCCATATATATTTACTGAGAAAATGTAGTTATGGCACCATAGCTTCAAAGTGATTGTCAAAATAGGAGAGAGGCTGCATAGGGAAAACAGATGTACAACTTGCAATAGAAAACATAACTTTTTATTTTTTTTTGTTTTTATTTTGGACAATGCTAGATGTCCAAATCAAACTCAAGCCTGTCTTCTTCAATAGCAGTGATGGTGCACTGACGTTCCCCGCTCATTAATCATGGACAACATTAGCAGTTCATCCAGAGGTGCATCCATGGGAGGTCCAGTCTAGGGTATGGGGCTCCCCCAGAGTTCTGGCCCCTCTTACCCATACCAAGTGCACTCTGTGTGGGGCAGAAGCTCAGGGCATGGCCCCCCACCTTCCTGCTGGGTTTCCATCTGCTATGGAGGTGCTTAGGTCCCCCGATTGATGGCAAGACAATGAGTTTATGACATGTGTCGCCATGAGTGACAGAGTGTCTCGTCCCAACTGGGGCCCTTGACTACCACCAACCTCACAGTCATAGTCGGCAGCACGCCAAGGCTAATGGGAGGAGTGATCCTCCTGCTGTGGAATGGGACTTGTAGTTTACAGCTGGTTGGTAATTTAGGACAGGAAGGAAATCTCTCTGGCTTCGGTCTCAAGACCTTTTGGTAGAAGAGCGGTACCAGTGCAAATAAGCAAGCCTTATGTAGCTTTGTGTGACCTAACAATAACCCTCGGTCAAAGCGTGTTGCTCAGAGCATATGGCAACCTCATGTGCAGACATAGAGTCACATCAGATGGACAGATACCCACGGAAAGTAGCTTTCAACAGTTTGATAGGTACAAGAGTGTTGATAATTCTGCTGCCAGTGAGCCTAAGATGAAACCGCGGTAACAAGGACGATTCTGTTCTCAGAGACTTTCAGTACCTTTTCAACTGAAGGCTTAGAAGTTCCCTAGTTTGACCCAGCCGTCCCCCTTTTTCCACACCTGTCAACATCCTGCCTCTCTCCACTTTGGTGGGTTAAAAAGTTGAAAAGAAACCTCTTCCTTCATCTCCCCCTCTTCTCTGCCTTGCCCAAAAAGTGATAAAAGGTAGACTGAGCAACTGCAACAATGCTACTGTACCTTCAAAGGGGAAGATGCCACATTGTGAGATAACAGGGCATTGATATGAAAGTGTTGTCTCCTTCCTGGGCGAGACGAGAGGGGGGTCGATAGATGTCTGCCGTTCTGTTGCTCTGAGTGATCTGACCGGTGTGTGTCGGGAAAGAGGTGTCATGGCGGGCAGACAGTCCGCCTGGGATGCTTGTGTGTCAGTTCTGTTTTGCAAGGATTGGGTATAATGCAGTGGGAAAAGGCTGTCAACTGTCAAGACATTTTGGCTGCGAAAAAGATCAGTTAGTTCATGGTCAAATTTTGGAGCCAGAGGCTATTTTTCATTTGTGGGAATAGTTTAATCAGTACAATAATGGTACTAAGCATCAGGCCAATACCAGGCAAAAATATGCATATATAGGGTATATAATAATACTAGCAACAATGATAATAATAATAAACATTACTTGTGCAACAGTTTTCACAGAGCTGTTTACAAAGTGTGTTACACATAGAGAAATAAATTATAACAGGGCAACAGCTAGTGGTTAAGTTAATGGCAGAAGCGCTGCTGTCAATAAATGCATATGATTTTTGACCTTCCCCATAACGTTCGTTCTTTCTTCTCCCACAGCAAAATGTAAGGGACCTTGCAAGCACTAAAATGTACCCAATTAAAAGACAACCTAAAGGGTGTAATTGAGGCCTACGGACACCATAAGCACTACATGGATGAGCACCTGTTCCACGATGGCACCCTGCCACTGCCCTCTCTGTCTTCCTGGCGCGGAGGCTAGCTACCCACTGATGAGGAATTAGAAAGTCATTAAGGAACACAAATAGCAAGATGGCAGAGTCGCAACCAACTCCAGACTATGATTTGTGTCTTAATTTGGAAAATTCAGAATGTTCTTTTTCATCAGTTTTTGTTTTTGTGCCACACTTGATTGAGGATAAAAAAAAAAAATTATTAGTAGGTGCTGTTGTTTAAATAGGTGTTTTGATAGCCTGTGTGACTCATGTTCTTAATTAAATAAGATTAAAAAGCATGCTCTTGTCTTGTCATTTACAGCATGCTGAAGGTTTTGGTTCTGTCTCAAAAAGACCAGAGGGAATCATCTCCAAATGTATCGGTCACATTATCCTCCACCTGGAAACAATAGATCCTCTTCAGGGCCAATTGGCCAGTGAGAGCTTACCCATGTCACACAGGTTACCATAGACCACACACCTGCCACATGTTGCTGCCAGTCATTCTCATTTACTTGCATCTTGAGCTTGCCTCGTCAGTGAGGGGGTGTCGTTTATCTTTTTTGTAAACTGTGGGCCTGTAAAGCCCTTCGAGAATGTAACTGTGATTAAGGGCTCCAAATAAACTTGAACTTGGATGTGACCCGTTCAAAACCTTGCTCCTTGAGTTTATAACATACCGATATATGTATTAAAAAACAGGCATGCAAAATTTCATGTTTATTCTTAGAACTAACTTGAGATCTCATGCCTCAATAAGTCCAGCTTTTATGCTGCTGCACATGCACCACTTTCTATGTGTTTCAAGCCACATGTAGAGACAAAGATTAGAGTGGTATTCGGATTATATGTGAAAATCCTAATATACAAGGTCACAATACTGTATCCTTAAGTGCTATTTATTGTGCTTGTGGGGTTTTGTTAGATTCATATATCACTTATTGTGAAATATGGTTGGTGCGTGCAAGAGGCAGCTACATGAAAGCAAAGAGCAGAGCTGTTGTGTGTATAAGGAGGGGGCCATTGCATCAAAACCCATCTTGGGCCAGCTGCTTTTTGCTGCACGGTATGTGGTCAAGATTTCCAAGGCTTTGAGTGGTTCACATTCGGACTGAAGATGTAAGTAAATGCAAATAAAGGACAGCAACATCTTGAGGCCATTTAGGCTACGTTTACCCCCAAACATTTCTGTGCTTGTTTTGGTGTTTTTTTGTCAGAAGAAATGATTTGTGAGCACGGGTATGATGTCAAATATATTTATAAAAAATATGCTTTCAACTCATTGGTGTAAACAATTTGGTCTAGCATTGGGTTTGACACACCTCATTTGGGTCAGCCCAGTTTCCTTCCCCTCAGTGCCTTGTGCCACACAACCTTCTGCTCCAGGCTGTGGCACCTAGACTGCAATCCCATCCCACTTCTCTGGGCTCTTACCACCTCACGCTCACTGGTCACACTCCCCCTGTACAAATGCTTGTGGTAGCTAATTAAGGCCTTCACATGCAAATGAAGTCCGCAGTTGTCTCCACAGCTGGCATGGCTGGCAGCTCTGACTCTTGAGGTTCACCCGAAGGGCACCAAGACCTGGGGTGTTTGTTGAGAGGTAAGGGAGGAACAGTACTAATGTTGGGATAGTGAAGCAGTTTTGCCTGGAGCTGGCTGGGTTTGAGACTGGGCTGAGACTTGTGTAAGGCATGGGATTGTGGCTTTGAATAGGGCTAGAAATGAGGATAAAGAAATGGAAATAGGGAAATGGATAGGTGTATGGAGACTGAAGCTTGGGCTGATAGTGGGGAGGAGGTAGCTGTAAGAGGGTTGCCATTTCCAGTCTCTGCACTTAACCCTTGACTCTGCCAGTGACACCACTCAGCAGCCAGTGATACAAATCTTAGAAGTCTGTGGCCCTGTGGGCAACCCCTGGATGTGAACTTGTGCACATTTATGAAACAAGGCACTGAATAAATGCTCAATCAAACTACCCTGGGCAAAATTAAGGTTTGAAAATAACATTTCAACTTAGAAATGTGCAGAGCCAATGACTTGGGCTTGCTCAGAGCTGCCACAGCCAGTCGACTCTGCATTTGTAGTTGAAGCTGGGACTTCTCATGCTGTTTGCACAGGAACTTGGTTCAGTATCTCAATGCTTACATTGGTGGTATCTGTGATTCATATGGATCACACGTCTAGCAACTTCAGCAGACTGTGTCTGATCACTATGTGATGAGTGTCTGTTTCACTGAGGCCCTCAAATGAGTCAAGTGCATTAAAGTGCAATTCAGGCCCCACTGCTTGAGAGGTCAAGGCATATGGGAATCTGACAGATATCATGAATGAGGCTATAACTCCTATCTACTGCACTTAAATTCTGGAGCTATAATGTATTGTACTTTGAGAGTTACCCCAAGGCTCACTAGCAGTGTGAGTCATTGACACATCAGTGACTCCGATTGCACAGTCAATTACCCATCTACCTTTCATGGGCCAGGAGTAGAAGACAGGGAATGAGTTCATCCATGCATTCAACCTACGCCAGCCATGCCTCTACCAGAGGTGAAACCCATGCGCAGACGGGAGAGAGAAGAGGATATTGGGTTAGTTGTGTTTTTTTTTTCCTTTTTTCGATGTGGATAATAAAGGTTAATAACAGTCCTTTCCTGTGTCATATTTGACATGACCAGTCATCGTAGTAATTACAATCATTACACTCCAAAGGATGTCTAGTTATCCCTCTTAAACACAGGCCGCACAAAGGAAATCAATTATTCAATCAGAGCTCTCCCATTCATCCCTGCCTGAGTTCACTTAATTTTGGGCCTGGGTGAATCTGCCGCAAATAAGCCCCGCGACCGGAGAAGAAAAGACGAACAGGCCCCTAATTTGTACCCTTTCAGGCGGTCAATCACTTTTCAAAGGAATGCAAGCTTATTCTGACAATCAGGCCGACGTGAATAGGAATGGGTTTCATCTGCTACTTTACATAAGTTATCTGGTGATAAAGAGGGGAGTAGGGGTGGGGTGGGGGGTCGATCTGTCGACAAGCACATAGAGTAGACAGTGGCCCCCTCCTCTGTTTCTCTCAG
>OMLB01033053.1:11084-31122 GCA_900302555.1 Myripristis jacobus
CTCCCTGACTCACTTCCTTCTGACGGCGGCTCGCATTCTGGTTTCAGAAAGGCTGTATTGCCATAGCAACAAGCGTCGGTAAATGCCCCAAATATCTAGCGTATGCTCAGTGCAAAAAAGCAGCTACAAACAGCTTCCTCACCGGCTGCACCTCTCCTGATGACTTATGTAAGTGTGCGTGCAGGCGTGCGTGCGTGCGTGCGTGCGTGTGCGCGCTCTTTCCACGGGATTGATTAGCATTGCACCCTGAGCCACCATCTCAGAGCTCATTCCCAAAAGAAATATGCCTGGCAGCTTATAAAGGGATTGATATTTGTTTGCTGACTCAACACATACTCACACACCACAAAGAACTGAGATAGCCTGTAATAATCCTGTAATAGATTACTGATACAAATATCACCATACAAGCTGTAGACTAAGGATTGGATATTGCATACCATAAGGGACAGAAGTCACCATTATGGTCAGATTGGTATGATAACCTCAGTATGGGCAACCCTGTGCCACGGAGGGCCACCAATCACTCCAATTTAGTTCTTGGTTGGCATAAAAACCTGCACACACTGACCCCTCCATTGCACATGGTTTCTCATTATGTTCAAACAGGAATATTAACAGCATATCTTTCAGACGCACGTACACTGGACTATACATTGTTGGGGTTTCTGTAGGTTGTTTCAATTAAGCCCCGCGCCACTAAAACTAATCCCAAGCAGAGGCGGCATAGCGCCACTGGCAGTAACCAGGATGATTAGGCTAGTAAAGAATTTTATTTATAATTGTACTCTATTTATATTTTCTGCGCGTAACGGCGCGTCTCCCTGCGCCTCAGCCAATGCACATCCACTGTTTCATCTGCTCGCTCTGCATCAGCTGCCACGACGGGCTTGGACGTCACTGATTTCCCCACCTCCTCCCCCTTTTTTGTTACACCAGAGTATCTCTCCTTCTCCTCCAGCTCTCTCTGCCGCCCACTCCTCTCCAACCATTGATCAGACTGCACTCGCCGCCGCCTCGCCGGCTTAATTCGCCTCATCACATCGCCCGCTGCGCTTTTTCTTCATTTTGGTGGGAGAGGAAGAAGAAACCAGTAGAAGCCCCATCCGCAAGCATTTCACCATGGCAAGCACTGAGGATAAAGCAGCGGACAAGGAGAATGTGTCCAACTGGAAGGACTCCATCTACAACCCGCGGACCGGGGAGCTGCTGGGTCGCACAGCCAGCAGCTGGGGTAAGGAATCAAAGGGGCCACCGCTGATCGTTCATGACAATTAATTAGATTTAACATGAGATTTAAGCTGATTGTTGTATTATATTCCCCCCCATTTGTTTTTAATGCATGAATGGATGTGTGCCCATTGAATTTTTCCATATATGTGCGTGCCTGGATTAAAATGATTGACATGGCCATACATTTTGGATTAGCTCAGAGGCCATCACATAAAGGCCTACATAAAGGTGTAAAGGAGAAGCCTTCTCCAACAGGCCTGCCAGAATGAAAGATGTTACCAAACCAAAGGTGGGCTTCTGCCTCTGTTGCAGCAGCAGAATAATCAATCAAGTGTATGTCAGTTCATTAGTCATAGTTATGTGCATAAATCAAATTAAAAGATTTTATTCACAGTGAAGACTTTAACCGGTTAGGATGCTTTTTTTTTCTAATCTGATGTCAAGTCTTAACTGAAGACAAATGGAAATCCCTGAATGATCGCATAGCTGTGCCACTGCAAAAAAAAAAAAAAAAATCTACTAAACCTATAGCAGAGGAATTCACACATTTATGTAATGATTCCCCTGTTATTTCCACGGTGAGGCATCGCAGCACCCTCCTTCCTCACAGCAGCCGGCTCCTATAGGCTAGTGGGGGCTGTCAGGCTGGCTGGGCCCCTGTGCTGCTGTGCAATGGGATGCTCCATTGCAGTTGCATGGCCGCCCACATTAGCATGCCTGTCAAGGTCAAATGGGATTCCCTCTCTCCTCTTTCTCCCTCTTTCACGCACTAGGCAGGTGCATTGTGGGATACTGTTGGAGAGGAGTGTGAGGGGGGGGTTGGAGCTGGGTGTACAGCAGGAAGCTCAGGGGTCTCTCCTTTTATTGTCAACTTAGAGGGCATCTGTGCATCACAAGCTCCCATACTGGATGGTGGTGAACCATTTTGAATCGAATGATTTCAGCACTGTGGCTTTTTTTTTTTTTTTTTTTTTTTTTTGGGAGGGGGGGGTTGGACAAATGCGGCCAACGAGTGCAGCATCACCTCTAAATCCTCTGCATTGGGAAAACCAAAGTTACCCCTAGTATAAATGACCTCACATTTGCAGGCATTCAGCAGGGATTCCCGCTCGGGCAAAGCAAGTTTATCTCAGAGGGATAGTTTGCTCTAATGGCACTTTGGTCTGGATGGTTTGGCAGGACAAATGGGCCCGTTAATGGGAAGAGATATGGAAAATTGAACTGGCTTATGGATAAAACCAGTGTTTAATTGTATATAACCTCCCCTCCCCCCTTTGCCTCCCTCCTCATATTTCCTTTCTCTTCCCATTCTGTTTCTATTTCTCTACCTTCCTCCAGGTCTCATTCTGTTGTTCTACCTGATTTTCTACTGTTTCCTGGCTGGCATGTTTGCCCTCACTATGTGGGTGATGCTCCTCACGCTGGATGAGTATACGCCAAAGTACAGAGATCGTGTTCCTCACCCAGGTTGGTATTTGTTTTGTTGATGTTGTCTATTAACAGAAAGTGTATGGCCGAATGGTGCTCTCAAGTGGCAGCATTTCTCTTTGAGACATCCATTATTCATATTCATGCCAGTGAGGCACTACGGTAATATATGCTGAATCATACCTGCTTTTTGTATTGATCTGTTTCGAAATCCCTTCCTGTGTAGCATCAATAGTGCAGCTCGTTTGCTGGAATGTTTGTTTTTGTCCAGTTGTAATTCAAGACCAGCCCTGATGCATGCTGTAGATTGCTTTTCTCCAGGTAGGCTTGTTTGTACTATCAAAACCGTAGTACCATAATCCTGATTATATTAATGTTGGCTTATGTTCACGTCTCTGTTACAGGGTTGGTGATTCGTCCAAATTCAGTGGATATCTGGGTCAACATATCCGATCCGGAAAAGTATAAAGCAGCCTATGTCAAACCTCTGGAGTCCTTCCTGGAAAGTAATTGCTTTTCTCCCTGGCATATTGACAAAATAAAATTAAAATGCAGTGAAGAGCATTTGTGCTCAAATGAATTCCACTCTCTACTTCCAAGGCTGTGCTTTTTCTCATCTCTCACACTGTCCGGTGACTCACGCTGTGCTTGTGAATACTCTCTCTCACTTTCCTTTTTTTTTTTCCTTCTATTTGTCCCTCTGTCCGTACCTCTCTGTCTCAGGCTATAATGATACAGAGCAGGAGAAGAACAAGCTGTGCTTCTCAGGCAAGTATTTTGAGCAAGAGGACACCAAGATGGAGAAGGAGGCTTGCCAGTTCAAGAGGAGCTTACTGAGTAGCTGCTCCGGCCTGTCTGACACTACCTTTGGATATGGCGAGGGACAGCCCTGCGTGCTGCTGAAGATGAACAGGGTAACACCCCCCTTCGCCGGTTTGGACCCGTCTGCACTTTCAGCTTCAATTTCATTCAGTTCAAAATTTCTTTCTAACATGCGTTTACTCCTTTACTGTTTCCATCCTTACCTGTTCCCTTCCCACCCTTCCACCCCCCCTTTCAGCCTTTTCCTCCATCCAGCTTCTCTCCGCTCTTCCATTCGTCATTTATTGACAAATTCCTCCAAATCACTAACTTTGTTGAAACCTCTCCGTTTCTCCTAATAGTTTCAACCTTTCCTCTTTCCTTCACATCGCAGATCATTGGCCTGAAGCCCCGTGGAGAACCCTACATCAACTGCACAGCCAAGGTAAGCATTTTTCCACACCCTACATGTGGTACATGTTTGTCTGTGTATTTTTGTCTTTTTTTTTTTGACATTTCTATCATGAAAAACACTGATGCCCATTAACAGTCTCAATATATTTTTTGTTGACTTTTCTTTCATTGTTTCCTTCTTTTGTTTTTGTTTTTGTTTTTTTGTTTCCGATTTCTTTCTGCATGCTGTCTCTGATGGCTTTAGGGTAAGACGATATGTAAATTATGAGGATTAGGCCTGTAGGTGTAACGTGTTTCATTAAGTAATAGATCATTATGCAGGAGCCTCTAATGCCTCTCAGACCCATGCTAGCGCCAAAGACCTGCCTATCATTTTCAAGTCATTTAACCTGCTAGATATTATCCAGCCAATTTCAGACTAAGATATGCTTGCGCAGATTAAATCAGACCACATTATGCTTGCCATGTTAAAGGAGCCTCCTGCACTAACAAGCAAGGTTTATTGCTTTCTCTTTACATCATGTTCATTCTCATTTGATCTCAGAATATATCTCATCTCACTTGATTTAGCATAACCTGGTAAAATGAGCTCTGCATCCGTTTGTTCTCGAAGGTATGCGCTGACTAGCACCTGTCTTGCATTTTGCTTTAGAGAAACATGGTTCAGATGAGCTATTTCCCCACTGAAGGGCGTTTTGACAAGATGTATTTCCCCTACTATGGGAAGAAAGCTCATGTAAGTATTAATCTTTATAATCCTAATTTTGATGTATTTGCAGTAGTCTACATAATTTGCCTCCTTATTTTCCCACGTCCTCAACCATTTCTTATAGCGTTTTCTTTGTTTCTTCCTTTCCCATCTCTCTCTCTCTCTCTCTCTCTCTCTCTCTCTTTCCTTCCCTAACGCAGGGGAATTATGTGCAGCCCCTGGTTGCTGTGAAGCTGTTGATGACCCCAGAGGACTACGGCACAGAGATGACGATCGAGTGCAGGGTAGACGGCTCCGACATCCGCAACAACGACGAGAGGGATAAGTTCTTGGGCCGTGTCACCTTCCGGGTCAAGGTGTTTAAGTAAGAGGGGAAAGCGGTAAAGGGGCCAAGCCAGAGGCTGTCCCACGTGGCGAAGGATTTATTTAAAAAAAAAAAAAAAGAGAGAGAGAGAGAAAGAAAGAGGAAGGAAGGAAGCGTCAAATTCGTCACAAAGAGGACATTTTTGGGGGGTACGACACTGCGG
Source organism: Myripristis jacobus (assembly GCA_900302555.1). Taxonomy (NCBI): domain Eukaryota; kingdom Metazoa; phylum Chordata; class Actinopteri; order Holocentriformes; family Holocentridae; genus Myripristis; species Myripristis jacobus. Next base: position 16,197 of record OMLB01033053.1, read on the forward strand.
CCCAACAGCTAACGTGCAGATTGGTTTGGCTTTCGACGTCGTAGCTAGTTTTTCGTGGTGTTGAATGTTGCTTTGTTGACATCTCTGACCCTTCTTTCTTCCGAGATTTCCTGCTATCTGTTGTCATTCCGGACCTCCTCAAAGATCCCAAGAGAATAAAACACAGGCTCCGTTCCTGGCCTGATGACTCCATCCATCCATGCATACACACACACACACACACACACGTTGCACTGTTTGTTATGTTGCTGTACAGTTAGGATTTAGACGAGTTAGAGCCACTGCAAAGAAAGCCATGTGAAGCTGTTGTGCTATTGCTGATACAACCTTTTTGTTTTTGTTTTTTGTTTTGTTTTTTTTTTAGATTTTTATATCTTTATTTAGATCTGTCTGCTGTGAGGAAGAGAATAGCGTTTTCATACTCAGAACAATATGAACCACTGTATTACTGCCAGTTTTGAAAAGGGTTATATCTTGCTGTATAGTGTAATTGATAAAGTAGACCATTTCCAATGCATTTCCACAGTATCCACGCTACCACATCACAAAGTCTTACATATTTTATAAGTCGGTCTCCATAGGAACTTATCTTGATATTCAAGTATAGCCACTATACCCCTATATGTATATGAATAATGAAGCCCCTCTCCACATAAGAATACATTGTGATCCTTACGATATTTAGGGAAGTGTAGATAGATATTTGCGTTGTGGTCTGCTCGGCCGCAACCTGGTGTTGTGCTGTCTGTCTGTCTGCATGTCTGTCTGTCTGTCCGTCCGTCTGACCGTCTTCCTGTTTACTCCTCTCTCTCACCTCTCCGCTGCAATAGCCAATGTGTGGGTGAGCAGCCCAGCGCTACAGTATTGTAGTCTAGCTCCGCCCAAGTGGGTGCTACGTATTGATGGTGGCTGAGGTGACACACACACACACACACACACACACACATACACACAGATAACACAAACACACACAAAAGGTACAGTGTCAAGTGCTTTTTGGCGAGGATGTGCCGGAAAGTGCTGCAAAACTGCAGTTCACTGTAACTATGTACTGTATATCTTTGCGTGTTCTGTATATCTATCTGGGTCTGAAAGAGTGTTTGTTAGTTTTCTCTCTTCTTCGGCCTATCGATCTGATTGTCTGCCAACCTGTCTATTACTCCTCAATGTATATATATATACACACTATTTACCATATTTACTTAATTCACGCTGTATTTTTTGTCACAAAACACAAATGTCTGTGCACTGTAAAGAAATAATTTAAACAAAGATTTACAGGAAATTATCTTATTCAAAGCTATGTTTACACAGTCTTTAAAGGAACCCACATTTGAACTTGTAACATCTCTTCAGGGTGCCTTAAGACCTGATGAAATAAATTGTGGAATAAAGGTGATTTTGAAGAAAAAAAAAAAAAGGAGATTGTTTTCTGCTGTCTGTTTATGGAATGATGCCTGAATTTGCCAGATAGCTTTGGGTTTTTGGCCTGGTTGCAGTCTGTTGGCTACAGAGTTCCCTTTAATGACAGCTGGTGTCAGACAAAATAGCTTTTCTATTCATCCAAACAAGGTTAAAGAAAGCGGTTGGCACTCGTTTCATTTCAGGGTTGAGGATTTGGTGTCCACTTTGGAAAGCTCTTCAGAGGAATCTCAAAATGAATGTGTGGACGTGAAAGTATCATACATGGAAAATTATTTTTTTTCACATTTGTGCTTTATTAGTTGACAGTAGAGAGAGGGACAGAGAGCGAAGATGGGATGAAATTAGCTATGTATCAATAAGCTTTCTCTTTCACTCTCACAATTTGTGGCACAAATCCTTTGCCACATGAGGGAGCCAGAAATGAGGCAGGCAGAGCAAGGTGTTAAAAAATGTATGGCACAAACACGGCTCTGCCAAAAAGACTCGAGGGTAACACAGATTGGAAAAACTGGATAGATTATTTAGGCCATTCACATTTACCATTTGTACATCTTGGAATTTTCTTCTCAAAAAGCCCAAAAAAAAAATTCCACAAAGTTTAAATATATTACTAGTTTTCATAATATGATTTGATTGCCACTGGAAAAATATAGGCAGGATAACACTTATCAAACAGGACTGGAGTATTTGGCATATTTTGGTCTTTGATTCCACGTCTCAAAAGGCGCTCTATCTCTTTGGTTCCAGCTGATGAGTGAAAAATGGATTAGAGGCTTTTAATCCCTGAATATGACATCCAGTTTGGAAAATAAACAGGCCTACAGATTAAATTATTCAAACTCAGATCAACCTCCTGAGCATGGTTGTTTAGCTTTTTTTTTGTTTGTTTGTTTTTTTTTGTTAAGAAGCAAAGTGTACTTCATCCAGTTCAACTGCTTTTTACACCTATTCGTCAAAAACATGAATATGAAGCATTGACTTTGATCTTATAATGCTTTGTAGGCCATTATTTTTTGTTTGTTTTCTTTAGTTTTTGTTTTTCAAGTTCATATTTTCTGGCTGATGCTCTTGCAGAGATGAATCATCGATTTATAACACTGAGCCATGCAAAGACATCAAGACACTGATGGGCAGCTATAGCCCTTTCACTTTTATGACGACGATGATGATGATGATGGCCGACAGTGAAGTGAGGGGGTGTGCTCTTCCTCACACAGCAAGTCCACAGTGTCTGAAATTAACCTGGCCATAAAAAAGTCCTACAGTCAATAAGAAAGCACATGTGCAGCAGACACAGGGTAGTGAACCTGCACCTGCACCTGCATTTTTCCCCAGTGCAGGTCCGATAGCAACAGCTCCCCCTAGTGACAGCGAGGCTGCACTGTCACTACACCACACCTCTATCTGTCAGGCCATCAGCTGGCTAGATATTAAGTGTGTTATCTATCAATATCAACTTGTGTTCAAAGGCAGAGCACAGGTGAGATGTAGCTAGTCAGCAGTAGTATATGTCAAGTTAAATTATATTTTATGTTCAGTTTGATAAGCTTGTTGCAGATATAATTCATACAGTTTGCAAGTTGAAAACCATCGTATTTGGCAAGCACATTGTTTTTTATGCTTTTTCAGTCTCCTCACTTTTTTCCTCAATAAAAAGCAGAATGAGCAGGATGTTCCTAGAAGGTGGAGTATCTCCCTGGGATGGATGAATTTAAAGAAATGGCAGTTGAAGCAACTACATATTTTCCAGCATAACAACAGCTAGGTCCACCTGATCCTGACATCCATAAATTCAGCCAGTGCCACCCTTGATGACTGGTGACGAGTGCTGACATCACCACATCCCTGCAACCAATCCAACTCCAAATATGGAATTTTGCAAGAAATTTGGGTCTTATATCTCCTGTTAAGAAATGTGATTGTGTGTCTGTCTGCCCTGCGATGGACTGGCGACCTGTCCAGGGTGTTTCCTTGCCTTCCGCCCAATGAGCGCTGGGATAGGCTCCAGCAACCCCCCGTGACCCTTGTGACGGTAAAGCGGTTTAGAAGATGAATGAATGAATGAATTAAGAGTTAAAATATATTTTAACAATTGTACAGTTTGTAATGGTGCCACATCAAACAATACATTTTAAGGAAAAATATCAGTGTAATTAATTTCTGATGATTTTATTCATTTGATGCAGTATTTGGAAACATCTGAGGTTGCGGTCAATACTAAGCCAAGCTTGTCTGCTCTAGTTACACAGCACGCTGATCCCTGTAGACTCCAGCTTTCAGAGCACTGTCCTTCACTTTCAATAGCTGTCTACATCCAAGTCGTGCTATATATGCAAGGTAATCTCCTGGGTTTTAGCTGGAGAGAGAATCCACCTCCGTCACTCTGTCAATGTCTCCCAAGCTCTTACTGTCCTTGGACTCGGCCAGTGTCTCTGTAAACAAGTGTGGCGGGACAAATAATAAATCACAGGACGGGTTGTGTCATTAGCCCACTTACTGGCCTTCAAAATAAAGCCTGTACACAGAAAGACAGAAAAAATACATTTGAAAAATGTTTCAGATGTGTGGACTACTTCAATGTGCCACTGATTTTCCTCCCTAGGCAGTAGAGTAAACACAAAACCGAAAAAAAAAAATCACAGGAAAATGAGTTTCCTGTGTTTTATCAGTGTGTCTCAATGGTTTTCCACAATCATCTTGACCTGGTATGCTTCAAAAGGTTTTCAGTTTTTCAGCACCAGAAGATTGGCACTAGAACTGTGTGCCTATCCATTTTTAATTTTCATACACACACACACACACACACACACACACATATATATATATCTTAAAAAAGTCAAATATCAAACATGTGGGGCAGTATGTTTTTAGCTCAGTATAGCAGACAGCTGCTGATTTCTGCTTAGAGTCCGTATTTGGTGGTTATGCTGAGACACTTGAGGACCTGAGGGATTTGATGCTGCTTTAAGTATGCAAGGCAGAAGGATAAGGCTGGTTATCGCCTTATCAGCTAAGAGTTGAACTTGTGCTGGCCTGCAGCATAGCGTGGCTGTAGTCAGCATCCCAAAAGAGATTAATGCGGTTGATATTTTTAGGTTTTACTCCAGAGTCCTCAGCAGAGCTTTCTCCTGTGTTTATATATATATGCTAGGGAACATGTGCAACCTGGTACATTTGAAGAATTCTCTCACGTTGGCGGTGGACTGAGATTTCGAAGAGCCTTTTGAGTCTAAAGAATTGGTTCTTCCACTTTTTTGTGAATGCGCACATATACTCCACACACACATACACTGATCACACACACCACAAAATCACAACAAAAGCTGCTAGGGTTAGCAGACACACGTTTTAAAAGACATAATTTTATTTATTCAAATAATTCAAGATTCAAGGAAATCCCCAATTTACATCTGACAACTCTATAGTAGTGCATGTAATGATTCCTCTTACATTATATTTACATAATCACATAATAATTACTTTACATAACATTATATAACATTATATAACTGTAAAAACTCCACTCTGCCTCAGGAAAGTTTAATACTTTTATCAAATAATTACCCTGAGACAAGAAAAAAAATTAATGAGGATTCTCTTTTGAACTAACCAAATTCTCTATTTAACACCAGCTTTGCTGAGATCTGGCTAGTTTCTCAAAGTAAGAAATGAGCCCTCAGGTATCACAGTGTTTGAGGGATGTGGAGGGGGCAAACTACATTTTCCTGGTACAGGAATTTATCGCCCATCTCCTCTGAGCTTTTCACCTCCAGATATAGCAATTAACGACCATTCCTCAACTCAACTTTTCCCAGCTTCCCAGGGCGACAGAGCCTCCATAACCCCACGTTGAGCCTTATAGCACCAACAGCCGAGGGACTCAGTGGAGAGGTGTTCAGCATCTTTTAACCTTCTTAGCACTAACCCCTATATTCTGAATTACCTTTCCTTTTCTCTGTGCATAGATATACATATTTATATACTGTACATATACATACACAAGCGCATTGCATTTGATCGTTTGTTTTTTTGTTTTTTTTTAGAAAACTAAAATGTTGGGCAGAGGGAGAAACATCTGGTGATCAGCCTCACTGACTGGAGGTTCAGGATCACAGCTTGTGATAGTAAACACTGGATGTGGTATCTCTGCCACGTGGTCAAAAGCACTTTTCATTGTGGTAACAGTGTAGCTTTATGATGGCATCAGTGTTCAGTAAATAGGATTAGAGAGTGCTGCGAAATGCAATATCTTTTAAAAACCACCGACAGACACTGGAACAGCGAAGTTACGAGAGCTGGGAGACAGATCTCGATTCATTATAAATATGGGGATTATTTCCGATTTGTCTTGAGTGTAATGCTGAGTGTTGTACTATTTCAGCAAGAACTCCTGTATAAAATTTCAGTCAGACAGTACAGATTCAGTGTCTAAGTGAACTAATATCTCTGGCACAAGATGTAACCAGACGCCTTTGACTCACTCACCTAACACTAGTATCCTTATCAAGAAGGGTCTGCCAGATCACTCTCAGAAGCCCTCTCTGGTCAGTATGGATGCTAGTCTACATTGTACAATATACAGTATTTGCAACAGTACTTGCGAGCCAGAGGGATGATGCTAAACATTAACATCATCAACACCTCCCTATTTGATTCAATGCTCTGTGAACTTTCCATAAAAGAGCTGTGGATCTCTAAACCAGGAGCGACCGATTCATACTAGAGAGGGATACTGCATCTTTCTCACAAGGTGCTCGCCCTCCCCTCTTTCTTATACACTGATCCATCTTTTAAAATTATCCTAGTGTGCATGTAACTGAGAAACAAACTGAATGTTGTTACTGGTGTGTGCTACCAGCTGCCTTTACGTCCGATTGCTCACAGCAATGTGCATGTGCCGGACTTCTTGTCATCATCGAAACCTCCGCCAGTTTCTTTCCTGTTGGGGTCGTTGAGCTCTTCAAACAGTCCAGTGTCCATCATCTCTTGCTGCCACGGGATAGGCACGGCGCCCGTGCTGAATTCCCTGAAGAATTTCTCGTCCTTGGCGTCAAACTCGATGCCCTTGATCTCCGAGAACTCAGCAATGTCACCGGTGTCCTTGGCATAGACGACATTGGGCTTAGGCACCCATGGAGGGTTCACCAGGCCAGCCTCCAGACGAGGGAAGTTGATAGACTTGAACCATTGATGCTTTCTGGGGTCCTCCATGTTGTTCCTAACGAGAAAGAGAAAAAATACTCTGCCTTTAGCAAAATTTCCGGTAATGTCAGATGATGTAACATAATAACAAAACTGTTTAGTTAAGTCAGGTGTCATCTGTCTAAACCTCATAACAACAGCAACCCAGACTTAAGTCACTTGTGTTTGAGATTGTGGACTGATGTCCGTTTACCTGCCTGAGGCTTTTCTTTAGAAGTAAATCACATCCACAATGAAATCTTCAAGGACAGATTTCATATACAACACCACTGGCATATTGTATGTCAACAGTAAGATAGTGTGTGTAACAGTATGCAGCTTGTGCAGTGGCCTGCAGAGTGGGGGAACTTCTTACACCATGCCCAGGCGCTCCTCTATCTTCTTCTTGAGGAACAGCTGGATCAGGTCCTTGGTGACAGCATCAAAGCACTTGTGCTCCCACTTGGGCTCCTCGTTTTGGATGCGACGCTGGACCTCTTCCTTCTCCACTTTCTCCTTCTTGCTCTCAGGACCTTTGAAAGGCGTGTAGCCGGCCACCATCTCATAGATACTGCAGCCCAGGGCCCACCAGTCCACCGATGTCCTGTATGGAGTTTTGGTCAGGATTTCAGGGGCCATGTACGCTCCAGTACCAGCCTGAAAGTAAGCAAAAGAATAAGTTCAGAGGGAAGGGGTAGATGGAAAGGTGAGAGATGTAGAGCAAGCAATGAGACAGGCAGAGACAGAGAAACTCTTTCATTTCACTGCACTACAAACTAACCCTGTTTCTGAAATTCTAATATTAGCGATATGCAAATGAGAGAGCACTGGTTAATTACAAAGTGAATATTAGTGTCATGCACTTACTTCCTAATTCTAATGCTTCATTTGAGCTTTGGCATGTCTATTTTCAGGGACAAGTTGACATTTCAGAAGCCACTTTGTTATTTCACTTTAACTGCAATACTTAATACATATGAGATAGCCATAAAGCCCCAAACTCTACATTTTCACTTGACAATCAGGTGGCAAGATTGCTATCATCAGAAACTTTGTAATCTCGACTCTTCGCTGTAGATGTAAGAAGTACCAGTACAGGTCAGGGCTGTGGATGAAAATGGCCAGATTATTTAATCTTATTGGATAAATGATGATAAGGAAAAGACGTGTGCAGCACACCCTTGTAACAGGAGATATAACCTCTAAATCTCCCCACTGTGTCAACCAAAGTGGACTAAATGATATTTGTTTGGACTAGAGGATATTGTTTGGGCTGCTCTAAGCTTTAACATGGTCTGACCCTCTCTCTCTCTCTCTCTCTCTCTCTCTCTCTCTCTCCCTCCCTCACTCTCACTCTCTCACTCTTCTTCTGAATGACCTCACCTGCAGCCTAGGGCAAGGAGCTTAATCCTAATACTAATCCTGCTACCTGTCAAGAGTCATGTGTGTCTACACACTGACAGATAGGGTTCAACGGTCACTTACATAAAGCTTGTCCATTTCTAGACTCCACAGCCACCACCAGAAGTACAGAAGCCGCTATACACGTCCAACCAGTGCAAAATCTTGCCTCTCATACATAATTAATGTGCATCCATGATAAGAGCAAATGGGCACACATTAAAAGGAAAGTAGGATGCAGAACTTAACATTATGACACCATTAAAGCACTCTCCTCTTACAGACACAGGAGCAGACACTAACGGCGAGCTCAAAAAATGCTTTTGTTTTGTTTTTGCTTTAATGATGACATGTTCATGTTTAGGAAATGATCTTAAGCATGTCAAATTCTGATTATCAGATGGCTCTGGTGTACCTCCAGATCCAACGTTAATTTGAACAAATTTGACATGATTAGGTCAAGATGGTGCCTGAATAGACCCCTGATTGGTCTATGCTGCATACTCCACTGACAAACAGCTGGAGGTCTGTGTGTAAACCAGTACCACTAATTAGCCATAATACTTGTGCATTTACAGTATAAATAATTACTACAGAGTATGCTCACTGAATCAGCCCTGCCCTATTTTATAGTTCATCTGAATGGCTTTTTGTAACTGTGTGCTGCCCATTTGAAATGTTTCTCCATTAACAATCACTTCAACTAAATAGGTGAGTAAAGGCCAAACATTCTCTAGTCTTTGCAAAAGCCAAACTGGACATTTTTCTGGCAAGTTAAAGTCACCTTCCTCCCAGACGATGAACAGCAAAGCACTGTAGCTAAACATATTCAACGAAGTTTTACCTGGTTCTGTCAATCTAATCAGGGACAGACTTGTGTAATGCCCCGTAAGAGGATTAAGGGACCAAAGCCAGCCCTGCCTGTAGGGGGTTATCCTAGTCACCCTGGCTGGCTGAGGAGCATCAGAGTACTGGATAATGAGCTTACTGGACTTTCGCAGAGACATCAGCTTACTTCTTGCTGCTGCGAGTAAGACATGGAGAGACCCTGCTTGAAAATTATTTATCTATTTGAGTAGACATGTAGTATAAAAATATAGGTGAGGTTTAGTAAGGAATGATAGGACTTAACTATGGTGGAAAAGAATAAAATAAGAAGCTCATATGAATATTTTGCTTGTGTTCATCATGTGAGAGGGATGAACACTGGATCAATTTTTGATGTTCTGTTGGTGTTTTTTTTTACAGGGATGAGCTCTCATCTGTATCATGCATGTTTTTGTCAGTGCCTGATAATTATTTATTGTATAGCATATTGGTGGATTTGCCATGATGTTTTGTCACAGTGACAGCTTCTTTTTTTCCAGGTCATGGAAAGATTTTCAAAAAGATGCAAGAATCACGTCTGTGCAGGTCAATATTTATATGTTATGATATGAAATGAAACCCAGTGGTCACACCACCGGTTTTAGCAGGCAGAATCAAGAGGGAGGATCTTCAGATCTTGGCGAGTAAAGTAGTAAGCTCCTGCAGCACAACTGAAGCCTCTGTCACAAGGTCACTCCTCTACTGAAATAGCTAAATCTCTGCAGCCACCTCCCTGAGGTTACAGTCTTACACCCATTGACCATCCCACCTCGGTTAGTACTGGACCATGATAGCCTTTAGGATAACTCCTACACAAAATGGTGGCCTATAATTGGTCAGGCTATAAGCTAAGTGCTAAAGGATCAAATAGGTTATATAATGGATTCAGAGACTCTCACTGGTCAGATCTTTAAGCAATCCAGTAATCCCTGTCCGGATTTAAAGAGAAAGCTCCACAGAAAGTGAGAGGCAGTCCTTCAACCCTGGTCCAATTTTCAGCTTTAGTCCCATCTTCAAATAACTAAAAGCAGACAGGATAGGGATAGAAAGAGATAAGGTCTCACCCACTGATTGGTGTTTCTGCTTCTGCTTCTCTCTTTTCCAAGTAACCCTAATTCAAACCCTGAAGATCATGACTTTTGACTGAAAGTACATTGACTCTACGCTCAGTTGCACTGAGCTTGCGTTTGCCTGTCTTCTAAGATTTTAAAGGATAGATGCAAGTGCACTTTAGATAGGCATCCTTTCCCGCTAATTTTTGAGGACAAAAGATCTCATCATGATCAGCTTCATGATTGCTTCATGCAGCCCCCCTTGTTAGCAGCATCCTATTGGTTGTCTTTGGGCAACTCAATGTATTTGGTAACCATTTTTTGAGGTGTTCCCAAAGAAAACCTGAATACCCCTGCTATGTGTAGATCTACTCACCATCTGGGTGATGGTCTTCCCTGGAGCCACCTCCACAGCCAAACCCAAATCTGAAAGTCGACACTGGCCCTGGCTGTCCAGCAACACGTTCTCTGGCTTCATGTCACGGTATACAATATTCATATCATGGAGATGGAGGATGCCAGTGGCAATCTGCGCTGTGTAGTGGATGATGCGCTTCATCTCAATGCCTTTGTCTTGCCCTTTCCCATCATAGCCGATGTTGTAAATGTGGTACTTCAGGTCTCCACCATTCATCAGGGTCATCACCAGGCACAGGTGGGTCTTGTTGTCATAGGCATAGGCCAAGTTGACCAGGAACAGGCTGTTCACCTTCTCCAGGATCTGCTTCTCTAAAAGGGCCATCTTCTCACCACCCTTCTTCTTCAGTCTCTTCTTACACAACTTCTTGCAGGCATACATCTGGCCTGTGTTCTTCACTTGCACAGCACATACCTGCAGGGAGAGAGCAGGAACGTCAATAGACCTTGGCTCCTCAAAAGCAAACATTGTTACATGCAAGTACAAGCTTCATGAAATAGCTGTGATGGTCACCACTGTGCCTTCTGGATTTGCTTATGTTAAGTAGTGATTTATGTGTTAGCACTTAGATGTATCCTTGCAGTTTGCCAGGTTGATCAAAGGTGCTTCATACTGGTGTCTGTAAACTGTGATATGGCAGTGTTATACAATTCTAAAATTATAGAGACATGTCTGCATGCTGCCTGACTTGGTCCTCTTTGCAGAAGCTTTGGCCTTGTCACCTTGAAACAGAGTAAATCCTGATAATTGTGTCAGTCAAGATTACCTGTCCCAGAACATTTGTCAGACCAAATACACCTGTATTCCTACTAACGACAAAGTTAATCTTCTAACCTCCTAAGTTTTTATGTTCTTATCGTGAGATTAGTGCTCACGAGGTGACAGCAAGCAGTTGCCCTTTCTAGAAACAGAAATTACCGTTGGATTTATTTTGGCAGTCTTTTATAATATGTATGATATTTGCATGCTTACCTCTCCGAAGCCTCCCTTGCCCAGAGTTCGGAACTCATAGAAGTATTTGTCACTGATGGGCTGTCTCTCATACTCTTTCCACTGGAGGAATTTATCAAAAAATGGGCTGGCCTGGTAATCCGTGAAGGGTTTTCCTTTCAGAAACTCTCGTGTACCTTCCTGGACTTTGCCTTTCATCACCTCCTCAAAATCCTTATCTGTCACAGCCTTGCATTTTTCAGAAGCATCACCAGTTAAGAAGGACAGGAAGTTCTTGGAGTCGGCCTTGCAGTATTTGTTGAGGATGTTCTGGCGTGCCTTGTCTTTTACTGCACCTTCAGCCAGATCCCAGTCATAAAGCTCATCCAAGAAGTCAGCAGCACGTTTATAATCAGCGTTGCTTGCCAGGTAGTCACGGAACATCTTTTTGCCGATGGGCTGCCTCTCACAGATCACAGTAAAGTCCTTTTCAACAGAACCCCGGATTGCAGCACATTGATCAGGTTTGGGCAGAGACAGGCTGCGACGGCGTTTTTTCATCTCCTTGTCATCACCACCCTGGGCTTTTAGGTAGGCCGTGTTGGCCACCAGGTTGTCCAATCCCCCCATGTCACACATCTTGGCAGCTGTATCTGGTCTGTCCCCTCTAAGTGACTGGGTTCTTCAGTGGCTCCCTAAGGATACCCTCCTACAGCCAGTGCAGTGTCTTTCAGTTTGAGTGAGAGTGCAACTCGCTCCAAAGCCAGTGTGCAAATGAGCTACTTCACCAAACCTGCTCGCAAACCTAAGACACACTGACACACCCAGTAATTACTCATTTAGAATTAAATACCAGGGAGGGATTTTGGCTTAAGGATCTTTGTGTGGTCTATTCAAGGATGCTGTACACGGAAAGGGAATCGTAAGAGGGCTATGCCGTAAGAGGCTTTGTGGCCCTCTATATTTAGTGATAGTGCTCAGCAGCAGCTATCAGTGGTGCAATGGGTTCTGTTGACTAAACATTTAATTGGGAGATGACAATTAGAGACGGCAAAAGAGCACACCAACACCTGTGCTCACACACACACACACACACACACACACACACACAAACACACACACACACAAGAAGTACTCTGCAGATAGCTTCAGAAACTTCTAATGTAAACTGTTTAAAAAAAACTGTGATAAATAGGTTATGATACTTAAGCATTAGAGTGAGTAGTTACATAAAGTTTAGCACGTGTATGGAAGATTGTGCTTGGAAGTTGGAGCCAAACGCAGTTAAATTGACTCTGATGGATGATCTTTTCTTTCCTCCTCCCAGTCTCAACATAGCAGGTAACTCCAAAGAGCTTACGCACAATCTGTCTGCCTCTTTTCTCTTCCTTTGAATTCCATTAACCCCCCTCCTCTCATTATAATTCCCTCTTTCTCCTCTAAGGTAAAGTGTCTTGTGAGGTCAGCAAGCACATGGATGCACACTGAAGGTGTACAAGAGCAGATGTTGCTAAATGATAGGACCTTTTCAATAAATTAATCTTGGCAAAGGCACTTTAAATGCTGAGGCTGAGTAACAACCTAACAGCAAATGCCTCTATCTAAGGTCATCAAATAGCTCATGCAGCAATGAGACTGATGTTGACTTAATGAGCAATGACTTAATGAGGTATTTTTTTAAGTCTGCAATTTACTTTGACTACAGCACATTTTTACCTGTAGTGAGGGACAGTATTGACCCTCACTACATTTTAAATCACATCTATTACAGTGAACAAATGATCAATGACTGTGGAACCTTTCACAATAAAAGGTCAGACAGCAACAATCTGGTTATACTTTGTTAGTTCTACTTTTTATCATTTCCAGATTTCACAATAAAAGCTGCACAATGAGAAACTGCAGATGGTCGATGAAAGAGAGGACCATTAACACTCTACTGGCAAAAATGTGGAATAACTGTGGGGAAAAGGTGAATAACGCCATTGAGCTGCAACAAAGCAAGGGTGTGTCAACAAAATTACAAATAATCTCACCCCAACATAGAAAACAGACACTACCATTAATTTTCCCTCCCAATTTTCTCCAGTTAAATGTAAATGAGCAGATTTCATTTATTAAAAGGAACAGATGAGACAGATGATGACATCACTGTGGTGCCAGAGCTGCTTTCTGCTGGTCAGTTTATAAAAAGCCTGGAGGATATGACCTTTGCCATATGACAAGACTGAGGCTCAACAGAAGAATAAGATATATTTAGAAATGGCATAGCCTTTGTAAAGAATTCTTACAATCACACTAAAACACTAATGCAAGTCAAATAAATCAAATGAATTTGAAAAATGTTATGGAATAATGCAGGCCAGGAGCTTGCATATTTGTCATTATTAAAGATAAGAGTGAGAGAACATTTTCCTTATGACTTTACTCTTTTTTCTTCACATAACTCGTTAAACCACATCTGAGCACATTCACTTGTCCTCCTCTGCTTTCTGGATTTCTTTCCTTAGTACTTGGTATGCACTACTGTCTGACGCTCTCAATCAGTCACTGGAGTTTTAGCACAATGGCGCCCTGCTGTCTTTGCTTTTGGCTCCCAGCCAAGGCTTCCCTCAAATCCTTACCTGATGCCCTCAGCTTGCCCCTCTGTCCAGCCCTGCCAACTGCTCTGATTCTCCGTCCTCCTCAGTTTTTGAAACCTGATCTACTCAGCACCTGATACCTAATGCTGACACACAAAAGAGAGAGGGATACCAAAAGATTTTAAGCTAGCATGATGATTTTGTTGATTTAGTGAATTCTTGCCATCTTGTGATTCTGCAATTCTGTAATTCGATGCCAAATTTTAGTTCTAGCACCCTGTCATACATTGTCATTATACTGCTGCAGCACGTTTTCCAAAGCCCTTATTTAAAATCCATGTACGCTGATGAATAGGCAGTTTTCTGTCAACTGGAGCAACCCTGTGGCTGGGCCTATGGAGATGTAGGCTAATTCTGTACGATAAACTTTGGATAACATTAGCTAATCCTCGCTCAAACGGTCTCAAGCTGCCAGAGCCTTGCACAAGATCAAGGGGTTTGACTGACTGCAGTCAGAAAGGTGCTGACCCAGACCCATTTCTGCAAGGACAATGCAATAAGACATCCACACAGAGCAACCAATATGGGGGAGCAGGCCCATGTGTCACCAAAAAGTCATTGTATTGTTACAATTGGCCTTATAGTTCGATGTCTCTTGTATTTTTCCATGTATATCAGAGTTCAATGCTTTTGCCTTATCCGATGTATTACATAGTTCAGAACAGCTTGACTGCTAGCCGAGGACAGATAGAACTGGAAGCCAGACATATTTTCTCTATCTTGTTATTTAGGTCTGTTGCATTAGATACATGCCCAGTCAACATTCACACACTAGCATCACACATTCCAAGAACAAGGCCTGGACAGTGGTTGGCCTGTCCATGGCCAGGTAGCTGGCCAATTATTCTCGGTTGCGTGTAAGTCCAACCTATGTACGGGGCAGGCCCAGCCCAAGAAGATAAATGTGCATCATTTCCTGATATCGATGCTCATTGTGACTGAGATCCGGCGAGAGCTCTGTCACTCTGAGACCAGCGCTGCCTTGCTTTACATGTGACCATAATAAATAT
>OMLB01033132.1:1519-23157 GCA_900302555.1 Myripristis jacobus
TGTAAACTCTTCTGGCTAGATTGGTGGCCAGCCACAGAGCTCTTATGTCAGTGCTGACCAAAGCAGGAAAAACTAATGACTTATTTGCTTCAGGGGCAAACACACACACACCCCAACACATACCTATATACTGAAGTTTGTGAATTTCAACAAGTAGCCTAAAGGCTTCAATTCTGGCTTTGCATTTTAACATTTGCAGCCTGTTTGACCTTTCTATACTGTTGGTTCTGGCACTAAGATGAGGCCATTAGTCCAGAGAGTGAACTATATGTTTTACCCCTCTTTCCTCTTTGCCCAGGAACAGGAATACTGTCTCCTCAGCCAGAGGAAAACCCCCACTGGTGGAACGCCAACATGGTGTAAGAACTTCTGTCTGTCCTTCACTTTCAGTTTAATATAGTCACTTCTATTTCCCATCTCTTTCATTCTAACTCTCCCTTCTTTTGTCGTTGTGTTGTGTTTAAAGATTCATGTACACTCGGGAGTTCTTTTGATAGAGAAAAAACTGTTAATGGAAATGTAATCCCTTTTAGTGCATGTGTGAATATGCTGTGTTTCTTTCTATTTATTATCCTTTTTGTATTGTTACAGTTTACTATCAGTACCTCACAAAATATTCTTGATCTGAGGCCTGATTCACTGGCCTCTATTCACCTCCATTCATCTATTATCTGCCACTTACCCAGGACTGCATCATAGTGGTAGCTAGCTGGGGAGGCCAGCCCAGATGTCCTTTTCCCTTTTCATATCCGTTAACTGCACTTTGGCGATTCTAAGGCATTCCCTGGCCAGCTGGGATATGAGGCACCCCCAGTGTGCTCTCGGTCTGTCCCAGGGTCTCCTCCCGCATGCCTAGAACACCACCACAGGGAGGTGCCCGGGATGCATCCCGACAAGGTGCCCAAACCACCTGAACTGGCTCCTTTTGATGAGGAGGAGTAGAAGCTCTAGTCTGAGCTCCTCCCTAAGAGTGAACCCAACCATCCTGTGAAGGAAGTTCAGTTGAGCAACTTGTATCCACAATCTCACTCTTTCGGTCACTACCCAGAGTTTGTGACCATAGGTGAGGGTTGGAACTAATATCGATCAGCAAATCAAGAGCTTTGCCTTCAGGCTCAGCTCCCTCATCTCAACAACAGTCTGGAAGCAACAGCATTACTGTGGATTCTGCCCCAACCTGTCTATCGATCTTCTGCTCCATGATGCTTTCACTCATAAACTAGACCCTGAGCTCCTCCACTTGGGGCAGGAACTCAATCCCAACTCAGAGGGGGTAAGCCACCTTTTTTGTGCAGACAACCATGGCCTCAGACTTAGAGATGCTGACCCTCATCAGGACTGTTTTGCACTCAGCTGAAAACCACCCCAACATATGCTGGAGATAACAACTCAATGAAGCCAACAGAACCACATCATCTGCAAAGAGCAGAGATATAACCCTGAGATCAGATACTGGACACCCTCCTCCCCCAACTGCACCTTGAAATTCTGTCAGTGAAAATCATAATCACAAGCTGTGACTGAGTACAGCCTTAGCGGAGTCTAAACCTCACTGGGAACAAGCTTAACTTGGTTCCACAAATGTGGGTGCAGCTCTTGCTGTGGTTATACAGGGGCCAAATGGCTCGCAGCAGTGACCCTGGCACCCTATAACACCCCAAAATTCTGCAGCACGCCCCACAAGACACCTTGGGGACATGGTTATATGCTTTCCTTAAGTCTACAAAACACATATAGACTGGATGGATGAAGTCACATGACCCCTCTGGCATCTGTGCTGGTGTTGATCCAGTGTTACACAGCCAAGATGCAATCCACATTATTGTTGGAGTCTCCTTTCCAGCACTCTGGCCTAAGCGCTCCCAGGAGGCTAAGCAGTGTGATACAGATTGCACTCTCCTGTTTCCTTTTTTAAAAATGTAAACCACCACCTCCATTTGCCACTCAGTGGGCACTGTCTCCTTTTCAGAAGTGTTCTTTCAACCATACAATGACATTTCCAAGTCACGTTCAGCACCTTTCCACCCCTGCTGAGAACAGCTTGGACAAGGCTATGCTTACCCCTCCTGAGTTGCTTGACAGTTGCCAGAATCTGGCAAAGTTTTTGCTTGTGCAATCACCAAAGCTGCAGGCCCTTCGGGCCTGATGCTACCTTTCTGAGAAGTTTGCAGTCCCCTGACCTAACCAAATCTGTCATAGCAGACGTCTGCACCACATGTGTCTTTCCTTTGGGTTTGATTCATGTAACTGTCTTGTAATTTCTCAGCATCAGCAAACCAAATCAAATTCCTTGTGCACCGGTTCTGTCTGGCAAATAAAAGCTGTAATAACAGTATCCTTCTCTTCCCTAGGTTCATCCCCTACTGCTCCAGTGATGTGTGGAGTGGAGCCACAGCAAAGACAGACAACAGTAAGACTCATTATACTTGTACTTTAAGTGTTATGTAGATATTGAGGTTTAATTAGAAATCTGTCACTCTGGATATGTGTGCAATACAGAAATAAATAAACCTCATTACTCTTACTTGTGGCTCTGCACTAATGCATGAGGCATTGTAGATGTAAATAACTTGACGGTATGGTTTTTAGATGACTATGCGTTCATGGGGTCTCTGATCATCAAGGAGGTGGTGAACGAGCTGCTGACAAAAGGGCTGGACAACGCCAAGGTTCTGCTTCTTGCAGGAAGCAGGTCAGTTTAATGTCTGTGTATAGATGTGTGTGTTTCCGTGTTAAACAGTCAAAAGATGAACTGTAGTAACCTCATCCCACCAGTGCGGGCGGTACGGGTGTCCTGCTGAACGTGGACCATGTTGCTGAGCAGCTGGAGTCACAGGGTTACTCAGGGGTGCGAGTCAAGGGCTTGGCTGACTCGGGGTGGTTCCTGGACAACAAACAGTACAGATTCACCGACTGCCTGGATACCATTACTTGCGCCCCCACCGAGGCCATAAAGAGAGGGATCAGGTAGGAAAGAAGAGTAGATGATAGTGTTTAAGGAGAAACTAAACCCCAAATCCAAACGTCTGTGAAGTACCTGGTGGGGTACCTGGTCTTTGGTGGCAGATTTTGGGTTGGGGTTTGGCCCAGTCATTAAAAACTGATGGTGGTGATTGAGTTGAGGAGTGTGGTGCTTAAGCTTTCCTGTCATACATTGCTGTTGTGCAGGTACTGGGGCGGGCTGGTGCCTGAAAGCTGCAGACAAGCTCATGTAGGAGAAGAATGGAACTGCTTCTTTGGATATAAAGTCTACCCGACCTTGAAAAGTGAGTGCACACACGTTCTCAAAAGACTGACATGGATTATGGAGGCAGAAGTTGATGCTTTGCTTTGGTTTTAAACTCCTCTCTCCTGTGCAGGCCCAGTGTTTGTGGTGCAGTGGCTGTTCGATGAGGCCCAGCTGACGGTGGACAACATCCACCTGACGGGACAGCCTCTGCACGAGGGCCAGTGGAGATACATACAGAACCTGGGGCAGGAGCTGAGGAACACACTGCATGACGTACCGTAAGGCAACTGGACACATACAAACAAGTGCATACATACACATTCAAAAGAAATGATCACTTCTTTGACTGTCCAATTCTGTGTTTTCAACTGCAGGGCCATGTTTGCTCCAGCCTGCCTGTCCCATGAGCTCATTACCAGAATGTAAGTAAATTACACATTAAAAATTATAAATTTAGACTCAGGATTTCCAGGCTTATCAATTTCCATTCAGCCACATACCCATTTGAAGTGATTTTGCCCTAGTGACCTTAATATGAGAGGATATTTTGTGTTAAGTATTAAATTCTCTCTTTTTTTTTTTTTAAAGGTACCATACCATCAGCACTGCCAATCTATTCAAAATGGGCACATTGAAATACAGCATTAAAATAATGAAATTAAGCTATTTTTCACTTTGCCCAGTAACCCTTTCATACCCCTCAGTGACCGCTGGGGATCCCTGGACTTAAACCTCAAAGACTAATTTAGACACTATCTGCCTTTCTTCTTTTTATATGCCCATCATATATGCTGTTTTCTTTCTCTATAGCAACTGGATGGACATTCAGGTGAAAGGGACCTCCCTGCCCAGAGCCCTCTACTGCTGGGACCGTGGCCTCCAAGACAACATCCATACCAACAGTAGTCATGGCAACCACAATCACCAAAACCACAAGGTCCAACCCATGAGGGGCTGCCCCCTGCATTTGATTGACAGCTGTCCATGGCCGCACTGTAACCCCACCTGCCCGACGATTCGCGACCAGCTGACAGGACAGGAGATGAGCGTGATCCAGTTCCTGAAGCATTTGGGTTTCGACGTGCAGAAGATGGCCCAGCAGCAGGGAATGGACCCTGGGAAGCTACTGGGCATGCTCAATAACGGGAACTGACAAAGTCAAGCCACGGTTTCTTGCAAGTGCAGCATCAGTAGTGTACTCTCAGTAAGCCAATTTACAGAAACAACAAAGGTGCTGATTATAACTGATCGGAAAACAACAGGAACATGGGAAACAAAAACTGAGAAAATGCAGTTTCCAAAGGTTCTCTTCTACAATCAACAAAAACATGAAACCAACTCAGCCTTGAGCAAACTGACCGGAGGACTGGCACACTTTGAAGTGACCGATCAGTTTGAAGATAAAAATAATAAAAATCAGGAGTATGTTGAAAAAGAAAAGTGATGGGTTTTTTTAAATCATCAGGTGGGATCAGTTGCTCCCTGGTTTTATATATCTATCTTGGTTTTAAAGTATAGACAAAGCTATATAGATATGCTATTATTTTGTGGTCTACACAATTATATAATTATAAATGCAGGTACAGTAGGTGTGTGTGTGTTTTTTTATATATATATATACACACACACCCACACACACATACATATACATGTATATACGTATATATATACACATATATATGTGTGTGTGTGTGTGTGTGTGTATATATGTATATATGTGTGTGTGTGTGTGTGTGTGTGTGTGTGAGAAATGGAGACCGTCATGGTGTTAATCTAAAATAATATGTTAAAGTTTTGGATGGGAAAGGACTGGCCTGACAGTAACAAGTTATTTCCTCCAGCTACAAAACTTGTGAGAGAGGAACGGAGATTTGTGGGCATTTGGTGCTCTCTTCAGTCAACTTTAAACATCCCATTCAGAAATCACTATGGTGCTGTCTCAACCTCCCACCTTATATGCTGCTTTTTGTTATTTGGAAAAATAAGTTTAATGGGTAATGTTTACTAATAAAGATAATTATCTAATACAGGTACAAAGATTAAGTACAATTTTGTTCTTCAAGCTACTCAAGAGATTGTGTATATTTATTTTTCTATTAAACATATCTTTTATGGGTGTTATAGTCAGTAACTGTAAATAAGTTTCATCCCTTTGGTTTTTGAATGCATGTTCATAAAAACAGTATGTATGAAAAGATATCTATGCTAACAGTGCATCATGTCCACAATATTTTTCTTCTGAGTTTGCAGAAAATATTCTGTTGTGCATTTTTATCCATTAGAAGGACTCACTCCTTCCACAAAGAATAAATACAAATACACAGTAAAATGATAAAACATAATTTAATTTTTTTTTTAAAGTACATAAAAACAAATAGTTTATCGGTTTAAAGTAGAAAAAAAGATAAATTTAAGTTAAATAGAGGCCTGTTCCAGTGATTGGAGCTGACATCCTTTTCTATATTAACAGTTTATCTAACATAAGACCCACAACATCCACATCTCATATGACATTCACCCTGATAAAACATCACAAACTAATGAAAAAAAAAACAAAAAAAACATTCACAATACAAATGTACAAAAGGTTTATGTACTACACATCTTTTGAACCAGAAACAATAACATTTTTGTTCACAGTTGGCATGAAAGTGCTATTCGGAGAGGTGAGTGAAGACTAATTTGCTCAGTTTAAAAGACTTGTTTTTTTGTTGTTGTTTTTTTCGCACATCTGACACTATTAACTGTTTGTGTGTTTTTACACATTAAACTGCCAACACAGTTTGCTTCTCAACAGTCTAAATGTAGGGTGTGCTTGTTAAATGCAGTTGTTTGCCTTCCCACCTCACCTTGTAATTCTCTCTTCCAATCAGTTCTTTCCTCTGAGCCGTCAAACACAATCGATCCAGTTCACAATATTGGCCTCAGACGTCATTTTGTTAGTGGTGTGTTGTCAAAGGCAAACTTGCACAGTGCTCCATAATGCAAGTGAAATGCTGCAGTGTCTCTATGGCAACGGTTTCATGTATCTACTCTTGGGCATTTCCTGGTGATAAAAGATACGTTTCAAGTTAAGAAATAAATAAGACACTTGATTTTTCAGGGGAATCAGTGATGGGGTACAAACATCCAGTTTTCTGCCCAATATTTTTCCAATAATATCCACGGTGGTTTTGAGAGGAAAGGTTTCTCAGAGGGTCTCCAACCCTCAGAGCACAGAGAAGTGAGGCGGCTCATCAGTTGGAAACAGCGGTTTGGATCTTAACAGGCAGAGTCCTGGGAAAACAAAAGATATCAGACAGTGATTGGAGGGAGAAAGAGGAAGAGGAAGCCAGATAGAAAACTATCTACTCTTGCACAGACTGGGATTAACTTCAGACAACATGTGCTCATGTAAAGCCAAGCAGCAGTGCGGTGAAGACTGACCTGGCTGGTGAGCCGGCGATTAGAGGTGCGCTTCTGCTCGTGGATGGACTGCAGGCGGGTGATCAGGAACTTTTTATCCTCTCCCTCCTAAACACAGACAAACAAACGGTGGAGGGGTGAGAGATGCTGACAAAGCAAAACACTGGCTGACGGCAATGAGCGATGAATAACAGTTAGAGAAAAAATGTGTCCCAGTGTAAGAGTGCAAGGGTGTAAGACAAATCAAGGGACAGAGGAACATGCAGGTGTTGTCTTACATTTTGTATCTGCTCCTGTAATAAGGTGATGATCTTCCTCTGGCCGTCCACCACCTGAGTGTGGAAGTAGATGACAATCCTGATGGAAAGGAGAAACAAACCCAGTGAACGCTAGGACTGTAACGGTTCACCTTTTCCACAGCTTGGCCTGTATCACAGTTTGACCTGTGTACTTAAACTGACTCCGAATTCAAGCTCCTTCTTTTTAATTCAAACATATATCAAAATTTAAGACACAATAGTGAATTCAGGAGCTTTTGCTTTTTTCTTTTTCTGTATCGTGACACAGTGACAGAGAGAGACAAAGTCAGGGAGGAGAGAGCAGACGGGATGAACAATTAATTGAAATATTATCCAAATCGCAATGTGGCCAAGTGCAATATCCAAATTGTAGGAGCTACAGTTTTTTGATAAAGTTAAAACATGTGACAAACAGTGTAAATAAAGTGTTATGTTGCTACAGTGATGTCCAAGTTGGCATCACCGTCATACTTTACAGTGAAAATAACATCATAATCCAAAATTATTATTCCTAATAAAATTGTGAATCATATCACAATCTCAATATCTGTCAAATTAATTGCAATTTTATTTTTAAACTACCGTTTAGCCCTGCAGTAAAGGCCTTGGCTCAGAATCGAACCTGGGCCGCCGCAGTAAGGACTAAGTGGAATGTGCTCTACCAGTGGGCCACCGGGACGTCCCAACAGAAACCTCAGAAGCTCATGGAAAAGACAATTATTATGCCTTTTGGCAGTTGTTATTGATGAAAACCAGTGTTGAATGTTCTACATTAGAAACGTGTTTGCTGTCATGTTGTATCATGCTCAAAGAAATTTACATGCAAGAGCCGGAGTGGAAAACAATCACGGTTCACCACACATGTGCGGTTCAATGAACCGAGGAATGCAGAAAAACAGTTTTTCAGTTTCGGTACAAAATTGTTTCTCCCGATGAAACTGCTGATCACATTAATTCATTGAGAAGCTTCCCTGGTCTCAGTAGAGCTGCTACAGAGCGTCACTTCTAGAGCCGGCAAAGACTCACTGTTCTCCTCAAGGACACTTCAGCAGGGTGGATACTCGCTGACAGTGCAGGTTAAACCTCCAGGTCACCCTGCTGCAGCATCCTGTATGTGTGTGTGAGTGTGTGTACGTGAGTGTGTGTACTCACAGGAAGATGCCTGCAGCAAGAAAAAGGAAGAGAGGGTTCTCCACCAGGTAGGAGTGCACCCAGGCCAGCAAGGACAATTCAGGATTGTCTTTCCCCAGCTGAGCCACCCAGCGCTTCCCGGCCTGGAACATGGTTTTGAGGCCGCGGAACGGGCCACAGGACGGGGAGGGCGTGATGCTGGTGGGAGGAAGACAGGGAGGGCAGAGAACAGGGGCTCAGTATGTACCCTCAAATGTGTTTGCTGATGCGAGCATGTGTGCAGAAAGTGAGAAAAGGGATGAGAAATGCAAACAAATCTTGTTCTACAAACAAGAGTGTTTGTAGAACATGGTCACAAAGCTGTTGATCTGTTGAATATACCGTTACATACTTGCCAACTCTCTCGACTTTCCTGGGAGACTCCAAATTTACATGAACTTCTCCCGGTGTTCAATTTTTATAATTTTCTCCCATACTTTGATCAAATTTTAAAAAATATGCCCATTTTACTTCATGTGAGATGCACAATAACTCAAGCTCTCTCTGTCCCACACTATCAACAACAACAAAATATGTTACGCTAAAAATACAGTCTGTCTCCAGGATTATCGTAGCGGCAGCTGCCACTTTGAATTATTCCTGTCTTCACTGAAAACACTTTTTGGCCGACTGGACCAGTTCTGTTTTGGCTGCGAGTGGTAAGAGACTCTCATATTCAGGCTAAATTCATTTGATTCAGGCAAAACACCGCCATGTTTAAGGTTTTGGTATGCTACAAACAGTAATATGAGATCCAGATGGGCCTTTAATGTAATAAAACAAGTTTAAAACAAGTTTGTTAAGCAGCTTCTTCTGTCTCGAGCCGATATATTTACATGGCTATCACAGATCTATCAATATCATATTGGTATCAGTGTATATTTTGTCAGATAATTGGCAATATGGAATTATGGATGGGTTAAGAGCATTTTACATGCACATCATCAATAGAAATTCCACAGCATGTATGACAGTGTTATGTATGTGAGTATATGTTATTCTGTGTGTGTGTGTGTGTGTGTGTGTACCTCCACATGGTGTACGTGACGGCCACAGAGGCGCCCAGGAAGGAGGGGAAGCAGAGCAGGGTGATGAAGATGGTGGTCATCTGGCTGGCTCTGTAGGGCTTCCTGGGAGCCTGGCAGTTCATCATCAGACTGCCCTGTGGGAAGACACAACACAGGCCGGGGGTTAGGGTTAGGGTTAGGGCTAGGGTTAGGGTTAGGGCTAGGGTTAGGGTTAGAGAAAACTGCATCAAACTGGTCTTGAAAGATGGGAAATACATAAGTTCAGGTTTAGCCTTGTTTTGCATGTTGAATCTGTGAACTGAATACAAATACAGCAAAGAGGCAGAAGTAACATCCTGCAGATCAGAGCTTCTCAGCCACAGGGCCATGGCCCACCAGTTGACCTTGAGTGCCCCCTAGTGGTCTCAAGACTTAACATCATTTAAAATGCCAGACGCTTTAGTGAAATAAATAAATACATTTTATTTATTTTTTTTTTTTAATTAATGTACAACTGATTGAATTTCCCCCCCCATATTTATGTATAGATCTAAGTGCAATTATAATGTTTCTATCACCGTGTCTGACATGGTGTGTCTACCAAATGTCATGACAGCAAGTTTCATATTTAGCCTGCAAGCTCAACAGAATAAAATGGGAGTGTTATCTCGAATTAATGAATGAATGCATGAATAAATAAGCAATTAAGTAAGTAAGTAAATAAGTAAATAAAATTTAAAAATGACTGGGATTCTATTCCTTATGCAACATCTAAGACTGTCTGCAGATATAACCCAGATTATATCAAGTACGAATTTGCCAGAAATAAAAATACCTATTTCACATGAGTGCAGCATAAAGCACAACCACATTCACAAAAGGAAGGGAGTGATTGTGGCACAGCAGAGAGAGAGGAGGATCGGAAGATGCAAAGGAAAAAAAACACTGGTAGAGACTATAATATTCACAGTATTTGAAATTTTGACAGGCTCGTAACCAGGTGCCCCCAGTTATAAGACAGTAATACTATTTGTCAACAATACAGTTAGTTATGATTCTGATATCCACATCTGATTTTCATTTTCAAACTCACATCACCAACTGATTCTGGGGTGAAAAGAAAGCTAAGGGGTGACATTTTCACCCTGATTTTGAGCAGACCAATGGACCCAGAGATGAGACAGCTCAGCATCAGCGTGGCAGAGAAAGAGTCTGGTTAGTGCAGTCCTGCAGGGAGTAACCATACCTTCTTAATATAGAAGAGCAGCAGCAGCTTCAAAATTTGTATTGCAGGCAGAAGTGGAGTGAAGAGAACACCCAACCTGAAAAAAACAATTTTATTCACTGATGATCTTAAGAAGCAGGTTCAAGCAAATATTTGACTTAAATAAGCAAAAATACATCAACATCCTGAGAGTGTATTTGGTACCAGGCTAAGGTCTGTCCATAGATGAGTTCCAGGACATTCCTGGCAATATCAAACACCGGCCTCCTGCCCCTCTTCAGCACCTTCTCAGAAAACAACCTGCACACACAAGAGAAGACAGAAATTGATATAATGACGACATATAACACACTAACTGCAGTCTGGGTATGATTTAGCTAGAGCATGGGCACCATATTAAACATAAAGAATCTGCATATAGCCTACAAGTGTGCAGGTGTTAGTAAAGCACACATTTCCAGTAGGCATATTCTCAAATCCTCTCAGGTCTGTATACCCTCTGCAGTGACTGAGCCCATTTTTCTAAATCAAGAGCGTCGGGCTAACTCTGGCTAACAAAAGTGACTGACAGACAGCTGACAAGAACTACCCACCTCCAAAGAAACTCTCCAAATAAGGTGTCCAGTCCAGTGAAGATGAAGTCCATGAGCAGGAAGCGATACAGCTCCTGGCCGACGAAATTCTCCCAGCACTGAAGACAACATTATCAAACAGCATGCAGTAAGTAACGCCATACCAAGCAACACAAACTCAGAAATTCAGAGACAAAGACAATAAACTCTTTATGAAGCAGCTAGAAAACGGTGCACCATCTGGAAAGGCTAAAACCATAATGTTGGGAATTAAGAACAATTTGTCATCGTTAATGTTACCTGCAAGCCGAGATTCTGAGGTTCAACACCCACCCTGCCCAGCCAGTGGTAGGAGAGAATGCCTAGCACGCTCACTTTCAACATCAGGTTTCTAGAAAGCACAGAGCAAACAGCACGGTGTCAACCAAAACCAAACATTTTGCACCCACTTGGCCTCCAACATAAAAGGAATACTCCAACATTTTTGGAAAAATACCCTTTTCCAACTTACCAAGATGGAGACATATTATTTTTCTCTCTTTGACAGAGCTAATAACTCCCATAGACTTCAAATCTTTCACCTAAGCTAACATGAAATACTACCCATATGAACTGAACCACTGGACGTACAGAGGTGAAAATGGTATCAAACATCTTGTCCCAGTCTGGGTAAGTCAGAAAAAGGGTATTTTGCCCAAAGTGTTGGAAAACATGTTTTCCCCGGCCACACCTGGAGATGGCGACGTATGTGCGTACGCTGGGTGAGTCGTACTCCTCCATCCAGGCGGCTGCGTTGAACAGGCCGGGCAGCAGCAGGTTGATGAGCGACACGACCACAGGGAGAGCCAGCAGTCTGGCTTCACTCAACAAGGTGTTTTTGCTGCGAGAAGCAGCTCTAACACGCAGGTCCTGTGAGAGAGAGGACACAGGGCTGTTAGACAAAGAAAGAAGCCAGACTTGTATCATGAATGCATAGCTCCTTTAAAGCTATTTCATGTCTTCCTGTCATCTTGTGCTCAGACACACAAAGTGCCTGAGGTTGAGTTTTTGCTCACCTGCCAACGGCTAGAGAACTAAAAACAAGTGTCCTGCCAAGAATAAGTAATATACATTTTTACCTTCACCAAGGAGGTGAAGCCTCTGGCAGGTGGTTATGTTTTCATCCCTGTCCATTTGTCTG
The DNA here is from genome assembly GCA_900302555.1 of Myripristis jacobus. Lineage (NCBI taxonomy): Eukaryota > Metazoa > Chordata > Actinopteri > Holocentriformes > Holocentridae > Myripristis > Myripristis jacobus. Next base: position 13,607 of record OMLB01033132.1, read on the forward strand.
TCCATCAGAAGGACAAAGCTCAAAATGTATGACACAGATTTACATGAAACTTGGTAGGAAGTTTGATCATGGCCAGTGGAGCAGTGATAGGGCATAGAACAAACAGGGTCATAATTTCAAATGCATCCATGTAACACCCGGAGCCCCAGTGGAAAGGTTGGTCATTGGTCAAAGTGGCAAGGACCAACTGTCTGCTCACTGGCCAAAAGGGGTGGGTCCAATGATAACAAAATCGATATTTTGTGCACAGGCACAACTATCATTTCAAATGATCATTTAAAATTCTCACAACTATGTACTGGATAAGTATCACAATATCAGAATGACGCCAAGTTTTAACTAAAGCTAAGCTACTTAACATCCAGGCAGCAAACAAATAGGAAGAAAGGTTTACAGGAGTTTGTAAGGAGTTTGGGTGGAGAAACAGTCAGAGTCAGGACCCTGTTTGATAAAGTCTTGGTTTTGCTTTGATTTATTTGGCTCTATTTTTGGCATGATTAGATCACAGACTGTGTATGGTGGTCGGATGGGACAAAATTTGAAAGCAAGTAAACATCAAAACCTGCATATGCCTGAAGAAAACAAATGTTTTCTCGCAAAAATTTACAATGTGCAATGTGGCAGGAGACACTGATTGATTTATTCACCAAGAATATTACTGGTATTTGGCCTGTAGCTGGGGCTAATTAAATACGCTGAGTGCACCCTCTCTCACCTCGTGCATGAAGTCAGAGAAATAGTAAATGGCTAGCACACAGGCTATGGTGCTGCCTATGCAGATCGACCAAGCCAAGCTATGAACCGCCAGCCTCCACAGCCTCTGGCTCACTGTCTTCTTGTCGTGCTTACGATTCACCTCCGCCAACAGCTCCTGGAGAGAGGGTGAAGAGGAGAGTGAGGGACGAGCAGGACGGGAGGGAGACAATGTGAGAGAGCAAACAGGGTGAGTGCCATGAGAGAGGAGAAGGTGGGGCGTTGTGAGGGAGAGGGACAGCGAGGAGGGAGGCATGAAGAAGGAAAAGAATGCATGAGTTCATCACATTCCTGTCTGCCAATTACATTACGTTGCCAGCACAGACAGGGAGGGAGAGAGGGTGTGCTACTGTGTTCGTGTGTGTGTGTGTGTCTCTGTATGTGTGTGTGTGTGTGTACCTTGATCTGAGTGCAGATGTTGTCAGACATGAGTTTAACAGAGGTCTTCTTGATGACCTTGAAGTCCCAGGAGCAGAAGACCTTCATGGCCAGGATACCGTGGGACTTGTCAATGCGGAAGCTCTGGCCAAACGACTTGGACATGCTGATGTGAAATTGCATAAAAACATTTATCATCTGGCAGAACGTGGGGTTGCAGTCTGGTATAGTTTAAAATAAGGACAATTATGTTTGAAACAGCCTAGTCATGTTTAGAGATACATTTCAATCTCCTCTATGGTCAAAATTGCACAGACGCAGCGTACCTGTACACCAGGATGATACATGTGATGAAGAAGGCCATCCCGATGGTGAAGAAGTAGGCGAGCGGCATGTTGTAGGAGAGGTGCTTCGACGCGCAGTCCGCTCCTGTCCCGTTGGACGCGGACAGATTCTGCAGTCTGTCATCATCCGTGCAGCTCTTGTGCAGGGTGAAGTTACAGTAGTATCCGTAGTACATCACAGAGTGGGAGAAGTACCCCTGGGGAGATGTGAAGCTTTTTATTCATACTGTGCATCTGCTGGCTAATAGCGATACACAGGTCACCCAAGCTTTTGTAAGGGACTGCGACATTTTTATGATTATGAGAATTACAATGTTATTATTTGGGTTTTTTTTCCATTTTGCAGTTTGTCGACAGCAGACTCACAAAAATATGTATAAGTTGGCATGGCTCACATGATGGGCCGACAAAAAGATGAAACAAATGCTCAGGCGACATGCAACAGTTCACTAATGGGCTGCCAATTTCACTTGCCTCCTATCTGACTACAGAAAATGTGTGGTGAGTGTTCAAACTAACATGAACCGTCAAAGCCAAAGTGTCTCTGTCAGCTGCTGTGATAACATTTTTACCCAGAGCCTGACCAATACACGATTTTTGCGGCCGATACCAATGTCAATATTTGGAAGTAAAAAGAACTTCCGCTAACAGTATACTGAAGGATATTTTTGATACACACATTTGTAGCAATGTATTATCACATTTGATAATCAAAAACTGGTGAAATTAAAGATATGTACCTGAGGCTTGATATAAACTTTTTAACTGCTTAACACAATCTGCACCACCATCTGCTCAGCTGTGGCCAGCTTATGTGCCATTTTAATTTATTTATAGAGTTATTTTTGGGGGACTATGGCTGAAAAATTAATTGAAATAATATTGAAATCACAATATGGTCCAGTGCAAAAATCCATATTACAGCAGCTGCGGTTTTTGATAAAGGTTAAATGCATGACAAAGCATTATTGTACATAAAGTATTATGGTGCTACAGGCCTACAAAATGTATTTTCCAGATGTCAGAAAACACGTTTGTTTGGTACAGACCCCCACACTAATATCTGTCAAATGAACTGCAATATGATTTTTTTTTTTAACCATATCGTTCAGCCCTATCAGGGACAGTGCATATTAATCAACAGTTAAAAGAAAAGAAGGCTGTAAATGAGTTGGCCTAAAAGCTTCATTTTCATCTGCTGTCCCAAACCTGACAATAAGGGGCATCTCAAAGAATAAAAATTTGAATATACAAATAATTTAAAAAAACCAAAACAAAACAGTACTGTCAACATTGGAGTCTGCTGGACAAACTATTTAATAACACTGTTTTTAAACTATCTAAAGTCCTTTTTACTGCAAGACACATACAGTATGTGTAATGAGACAATATCCGCCAGCTGATACCAGTTGGTTTCTAGTTTTACGAGAGTACAGCAGTACTTACCCCTCCAGTGAGGAGCTCAAGCCCAGAGAAGCTCACTTGTCCCTGAGCTGGGGGGGGCGGAGGGTGCACGGCCTGCGGCAGCACCAGGAACGCACCCGTCACCAGGAACAGGAAGAGGTTAAAGAAGAGGAGGGTCTTGAGGAACAAGAAGTAAGAAAGGACGCCGGTGCCAAAACGCCCGCTCACTGTCTTGAGCGCCACCTGCCACAGCTGGAGGGAGTGCAGGAAGGACAGCCAGCTGTACCAGCTCTGCCTCACAGCCTGGAGGAGGGGGAGTTGACATACGTGAAGCTTCCATGTAAATGACAGCCGTGTAAAGTATGAGGAGACGTTTTCATGCGGTGAAAAACATATTCAAGGGATGTGACGATCAAATATTATGATGCTGAACTGCTGTTTAAGGGGCGCCCACATAGACTACTAGGGTTTGGAGAGTTACTTTTAATATGTATTCCATTACAGAAAACTGAATTCAGGCTCCAAAATGTAATCTGTGTTACATTACTCCACGGTGACCGTCTAATAAAGCAGAAATACCCAAAAAATAATCTTTACAAAAAAAGTACAGTAGAAAATGATGACGGCAGAGTTAGATTTCTCCATTACCGACGAAAAACTATCCAAAATTTAGCAATACAACTGACAACAACTAACAACATGTGTTTATGCTTGTGGTTTTGTGAGTCTGAAACTTGTCTGACTCACACTCGGGGAGCTATAAAGGCTTGGGCAAGAGGCCTGTTACAATGCCTAGATAACACCAGCTACAGGAAACACCCACTGACACTCAATTACAGCCGCAAGGAAGAATGTGTTGCACAATCTGGTGTGTGTGTGCGTGTGTACGTCAGTGTCCCATATATTAAGATTAAAGAACTGATCATGTAATCTAGAATAATCTAAGGTACACTATGAACTGAAAGTGAAATTCAGCACATATTTCAGGTCTAAACAACCACATTTCCATAAAACAGGGAAAAAAGTCTGATCATCATGACACGAAGCATTACGTCTAGACAGAGTGACGATAAAAAGGCCCGAGAGCACAAATCGAAACTAAATAGAAACCGTTTTGAACGACTGAGAGCAAAGTCTTGCAGTCACCTAGGACAGCGAGGCCATGTTCTCTGTTGTGACTCCACACTCACTACACACACCACTCTGCATGAGGACTCTCTTTTTTATGAGGCACACTGATGAGGTGAATCCAGGTAACAGACTTTATCTTTAATGGGCTTCCCTTAATGAATCTACACCTATAACAAAATACAGGGTGTAGACAAAGAGAAGCACGTGAGTTAGAGAAGGACTTTCAGCCTTCATGCAACTGAGATGAGGATTGTCCAAAAGAAATTTTAACTCCGTATCAGGAACGTGTCCTTAATGTTTGGTCCATTCAGTCTCTGCATGATCTATGAAGCAGCCGATAAAACTTAAAGTAATATACACTGGAGTATCTAGTTAGCCTGTCAGTGATGATCGCACTTGACATCCCAGTGTGGGAAAAAATACAACAAACAGAACCAAAAAAAAAAGAAAAAAGTGGTCAAAGGCGGAAGTCACTCACAATGATGATGTAATACTTGAGTCGACTGCAACAGGGGATCTGACTGCGAGAAAACGAGCGCCTCTCCTTCTGCAATGCTAATCTCCTGGAGAGAGAGAGAGAGAGAGAGAGAGAGAGAGAAAGAGACATTCAGATTCATGTATCTACAAAAGCAGGATAAATTTGACTTACTGACATAATAAGAGGCAGCTCTACCGGAGGTCACTCTTCTCTGCGACACTGAGCGGCATGGCTCGGAGCATCCTGACTCTGTCGCTCACCGACAGGTTCTGCAGGTTGTTCACCAGGTGGTCCCGCTTACTCACTGCAGCACATGCAGGGACAGCGTCAGTAACACCACAAATAATAAGGTTCAAGCTTATTTTGCCCTCTGTAGGTACAAGTGCATACACTGGAATTCAACAGTGCAGGCTTTTTAGGAGGGAATAAATGATAAAATAAACAGAACGGTTAGGTAAGAAGTAAAACATTGAGAGAGAGATGAAAAAACAGCCCAGCAATATTGCACATCAGAAAAAAACAAGTGCAAATGAAATGACTTAAACTTATTAATAAGTTGTAATGGATGCAAAAAAACAAAAAAACAGAGATGTCCTTATTTTATGACTGCGGCCTCACATCAAATAGAAAATATCGAGATGTCTTGTGAATCATTTTATACACATATGACTGTAATTCAGCAGATTATATATATCTCCACTAGAATTTAAAATAAAGTTGAGTGGATTTGAACAAAGCTTGGCCATTCAGCAATGACAAACCCACTGCAGGTGTCCATAGATGAGAAGGGCAAGTTGGCATGATTTTGTGTGGGTGTGTGTGTGTGTCTGTTGCATGTCCTCTCACCCTCAACATTGTCTGCCTCCATGCCGTCTGTCTCCACACCATAGCCTCGTATGCTGGGTCTGGCCGAGCGGGAGAAATCTCGGATGGAGGGTCTGCTTTGCCTGCGTCTGCGCAGCTGCATGGTCCTATTGTAGTACTGAGAGATGATGGCGCCCCTGCTGCGGCCTGGAGGAGCACCGGGACACAAAATAAAGGTCCCATTTCTCTGGGATATGTCAAACCCCACAACAAACCTGAATAGTTGTCCAACTTGCCGCTGTATCACATTTATCCCTTAGATTTGAAGTGATGTTGAGTTCTCGACCCTGCAGACACACCCTTCAGATAGTTAAGTTTCTATTTCAGTTATTTTTTATAGGCATGGCTCAACAACCACAACAACAACAACAACAAAACACAAGACTCATCTAATCACAAAACTACCTGATACTGATTACCGAAATCTACTACACCTCCATGCCTAAAGCTTACCAGTCTGCCAAATTTAATGGGAATCTGCACATAAGGTTTTGAGTTACCTGCTCGCATGCACACAAACTAGCTAAGTGGAAAAATCAACCTCATCAGAGATAAAACAGTTGAAAACATCAGGGAAACGGTGATGTCCCATTTTAAAGAGGGGGAGTAGAGATTAATGTCGGGGAAAAAATGAAGGTAAAAACAGCTTTTGCATGGGAACACATCATGTTACTTATCTGTGTGGGCGGGTAAACTCCCAGTTCCCACATCTAATTCTGATTGTGAGAGCCAAACCCCCTATCTCAATTAGTCACACAACATGTCACAGCTATCAAGCTATGATCTTCAAAACCAAGAGTGTGTCTGACAGCACCCTGAAGCATCTGAGCTGCCACACAGGCTGACAGGAAGATGGCACCGCCTAACAAACAAGCTGCTTCCTCATGAACCTCTGCTCAGCTGCAACTATTTTTCTCCGTCTGCTTCTGTAGCTAAAATGTGCAGAGCTTGGCAGTAAGAGAGCCAGGGGCACTGGGAGCTGTGACCACTGAGGATGCTGCCCGTGCTAACAAAGCATACATGCATGTTTCTGTGAGGCGATTTGGATAAAAGCATCCACCAAATGTTATTTTGCACTGTGTGGTGAAACCTCTGTATCTGCCAATGTTTCAGGAACTGAGAAAAACAGCCTTGTTTTGGGTTCATATATTGGAAAAATTTCATAAGACCAAGGGTGGCACATTTTCCTCACCTAGGGGCACATAACCCTTTGAACTGCTGTTAAAGGAGCAGGTCGCCCCAAATTCAAAAAAGATATTTTCCTACATATTTCTAGAGCAGATGGTTTTTTTCTGATTTAGTAGGGTTTCCAGTCTGTTCTGATGTTCCCTGTCTCCCTTCATGCCGGTACAACGGAGCTTTACAGGTATTTTATGAAGCTCAAGCCATCAGAAATTTACAGGTGAAAAACTTTTCCTCTAAGATATGAAAGTAACCAAGAGTCATAGAGTCATGAAGTTTTCCCATAACAACAATGGCATGCCATGTTTAACCCTCAGTATGCATGTTTCTCCTTGTCTCCAACAGTCATTTTAACAGACGTCTGCAGGACTCACCGATGGTGCGACTGGGCATGGAGGACAGGATTCTCAAGGTGGCTGAAGACCAGCGTTCAGCTATGAGGGGGTCTACCTGGTCCTCATCATCCTCGCTTATATCTTCTCTTTGCCCCTGCCTCTCTCTCCATCTCTCTCGTCCAGGGCTGGACAGGAAGGCCACACTGTCTGGAGGACAGGGAAACAAACACACATTGGAGGGGATACAGCTCAGAGAAACTGCTACTGTGTGCAAATTCACAACCACGCTTGGAGGCGTGCGTGCATGAACACACAAAGTCACAGTACCTCGACCCTCTTCATCGAAATCTCTCTGGAGCTGCTGAAGCTCCAAAGCTTCGGACAGCCCTCCATTCTGAGTCTGCTCTTCTATCAGCTCATGGAAGGAGTTGTGAACACCTTCCTCATCCATTGGGCTCCTGACAGAGAAGCACATCCAAGTAAGGAGACACAGAAAAAGAGGAAGAGGGAAGACACAAGCTCAGAAACTAGTTTCCTGAGTTTAAACACATGCTTTATACCAAACCACAAGGCTGGCCACTGACCACAGCACAGATTAAGCATGTGTACATATGATGACCTTCTGACTCAGAGGAAAACTCTGGATGCTCCCGGGGGGGGGAAATTATAACAAAACACCACAGGAAGAGGAGCACACAAAAGGCAATCTGGACTCGCCTCTACTGGCAAACAGAAACATTCACTCTCACAGAGACACATGCATGCACACTCCAGCATCCTTTCAACCAAACAAATAAAGAGTTTCTTCTATGAAGACAGTGAAGTTTAGACAGTGGAGCAGGTTACCATTAGGTCACATTATGCAAAGACAAAGACGACAACGTGGAGAGGCTCGACTTTAAGATCTGCTTCCCGTTTACAGTCTAACTTGGCATCAAAGAGCACAGCTTATCCCGACGCCTCCATTCCCTCAGACTCTTCCCACTCCTTTGTATCTCTCACAGTCATCAACACATTGTAACCTTAGGTGATCCGGCAGCTTGACAACAGCAAGACAAAGAGAGAGTTCATGACAGATTTAGAGGACTTTTCTGATACTTACTCGAGTCCAGCCTCCATATAGCAGTGGTTCAGGTCGAAGTTAACATTGCGAGCCATTTTCCTCTGATCTATTGGTGTGGATCTGTCTGGCCGTCGGCCGCTGCTGACCAACCACGGAGGGATCACACCCTCACCTGCTTAGACCTGCCCTCCGCTCTTTTGTCATGGTGTTTATTTCTCAACCTGAGAGAGGCGGGGTAAAGGGAGGGGGCGGGGGCAGCAGTGAGAAGAGGGAAGGAATGCCAGTCGTCATCCACTGAGTGAGAGGTTATTCAGTCACGTCGTGTTGTTGCTTGTCCACAGTAAGCACATTTCCCTACACAGCGAGGGAACAAAACTCAAAGCTCGACTACAACATCGTCTGATGAATAAGCAACACAGCTTTTGAATGTAATGGAATCAGATTTGCATTTGGCCAAACTGGGCTCTGAGACCTGGTTTGCATTGAAACAAATGAGAAAAAAAGTAGCAGGAAGACTCCCGCACATACAACAACATCATCATCATCCAGAGCACAGAGAGAGGCCACAACTTAGACAACCTAAATCCTTTCGTTTTTGTGCGGCATCTCCATCCCATAATGAACAAGAGGATGGGACAGCGACATGCACATAAAGATGACTTGTCATGCGGGATCACGTCATTATGTCTAGTCATGAGCACTCCATTGTCATGCTAGATATAATGAGGACTGTGGTCAAAGTCAGATGGCACAGCTTCAACAACGAATATTCATGAGAAGTGAGACAGAATGATTCATTGTCACGGCTCACAGAGCGCGTCACTCTGGGGCTTGAAGGAAGCATGTGTGCCTCTCTGTGTCTGTATGCAATTTAAAGTGAGTAAAGAAATTATTAGTCAGTGAATCAATGAGGTGATTGACAAAAACTGATTGACTGATCATTTTAGTAATTTGTCAACTGGCTTTACGCTATCAAAATAAACTGATATTTTGGGTTATTCTGGTGGCTGCTCAGACAAAGGAATCATTTTCAAGTCATGACTTTGGGCTCTGCTAACTTTTGATGGGTGGTTATCGCTATCTTTTCCATTTGATAGATGAAGCAATTTTAGATTAATCAACAACAAAAATAACTGTTAGTTAGAAACCCAGCAGCCCATAAACAGGTGCCCCTTCAGTCCAAAAATCTGTCTTCATTTGTGTTCAACATTTTCATATAAACTTTCATTAAAGACATAAGAAACACATTTCCTGTTGTTCAAAAACACGTCTTTAGTTACAAAATGATCACAAAACCATATAATAAAAAACTACTGAAGCGTTTGGGATTTAAGAAAATTGAATCCAGATACTCATTATTCACCAATAAAACCTCTTTTCCCCGTTTTCTCCAAGCCACCCTTAGAGGAGCAGAGCAGAGACTGCGGACAAAATAAACCATAATAAACAGACAAGAATTAAGTTTAATGACTGCCCGTTGGCCATCCCTAGTCAAAGAGCTGATATTTTCTCACACACACACACACACACACACACACACACACACACACACACACACACACACACACACACACACACACACACACACACACACACACACACTCTCTCTCTCTCTCTCT
>OMLB01033151.1:3016-13895 GCA_900302555.1 Myripristis jacobus
GCAGCGTGGAATCTGGTGCAGGTTTGTAAGAGCAACGATTTGGCTTGTTTGAGGCCTGTTTCACTGATTGCAATGAGACTGAACTTGAATGAACATAAGAGAGCAGGAATAAGAGAATGTGGTCATTTGTTGATGTGGCAGAAGGTTAAGGATGAGGCTGAGGAACGAAAAACCCCTCAGGTTTTATTCTAACAGCAATAACCCATAGAAATATACACAAAAACAGAAACAATGGAGTGAAATTTTCTTATATTTTTTGCCATGATGGGGTAAAAGATTTATCCTGAAGGTCCTGAGGTTCTTTGTTTTTTCTTTGGTTATGTTCAGGAATTTTTTTTGGTCGTTTGCTCATCGCCTCTTTCCCGTGTTTTTGAACCAAATCGAGCGATTTTGTCCGATTTCTGACTTCGACCCAGCACCGCTGATCCGACATGTCCAAACCTGTTTTGCTGATCTGTCTTCCGCTTTTCTGGTATCCATTTACACACAACAAGGAAAACTTTACACTTCCCATAAGTCAAGAATTTCCATAATGTGGTCAGACGCACAGTGGCAATCTGAACCAGTCAGTGTCAAAAACAAGCAGTATTAGAGGACGAAATTTTACGTACATAAATGTCCCGTATGACTACATTGCAGCCCATTTTGCAGCGTCTGGCGGAAACAGTCAATTCAAGATTTTTTTGTTCTTATCATTCATGTTGAAAAATAGGGCCCAGGCTGAAAAATACCAGACTATTCCTTTAAGTAGCTTGACAGTATCAGCTAGTTGCAACACTCCATTGAAGCTACATCACATCAAAGTTGTTTTGTGGCTGCAGCGTGACATCAAATAGAAAATATCTCGATGTCTTTTGCACAGTTTCATACATATTTTCCATGTAAGCAGCGGGGAAAAACTCTGCATCCTTGGGAAACCTCGGGATCTCCATCAGAATTTAATGCACATCACAAGAAGCACAAAGCCCCATCAATACTAGGCCTAAAGCAGGTAACCCTAACCCTAACTCCAGCCCTAACCCTAATCCAGATTACCTTCACGACACTGAGCAGGTGTGGAAATCCACTGCTGTGTTAATGATATCCATGATCTTCATACCAGTCCAGAGTTTTGCGTCCTAGTCAGTGCCCCCCCCCGTCCTCCCCTTGATCCTGTAACCCCCTTGGAGGTGCTCCCATAATGCCTCTCTCTGATGACCTCATCACAGGGCCGTGAATGCAGCCCTGCAGATGATGTCATCCTCCCAGGACTGCTTCTGAACTGGAGCAGTGGGAGCTTGTGTTACGCGCCACGCCGCTTTGATTTGCCTAAAAGCAGCAATTTTTAAACCCCGTCCACCATTAGTTCAATTATTCAGCAACACGTCAAACCGGCTGCCCTTTTTAACAAATTCATCTTCCACAGCCGAACTTACCTACTTTTCCAGCTAAATGGCTCTTTCTTCATCCTGGTTTTTACAGCATCAAAGGCTGAGACACCAAGTGGCTGGTCAAGCAGTGCTGTGCCTGTTTTGCCATTCACTCTTTCCATCCCAACACACACACTCACTCACTCTCTCTCACACACACACACACACACACAGTTTTACAGTGAACTCTGTCGCTGATGACTATCATTGTCCTCTGGGTGTGCATCAATATCTGCGGTCGAGTGTCTGTGTGTGTGTGTGTGTGTGTGCTTGTGTGGAAGCATGCACTTTTTGTTGTAAAGTAATGCATCTGTGTGTGTGTGTGAGTGTGCACGTGCATGTGTATGTGTGTGTGTGTGTGAGCACATACACAAATGATTATGTCTTCACCACAGAAAACACAGCCGTGGAGGAAGTCTATCCACAGAGTGTGTATCCGTCTGTGAAGCCTGACAGTGAATTTTTCTACTTGTTCATTCTGCACTTCATATCCCTGAATGATGATAAAATTAAGAATGAAACAAAATCTAAGATAAATACTGTCATAAATTCTGAATTTTGGGCTGTTTTCGCTGAGCAGGAATTGAAAAATGTACATAAATACAGAAAATAATTCATGATTTATAGAAATACCACCCCAACAAAAAACAATATGTGTAGCACTGAAATTAAATAAAACTAAACTTTAAAAAAAACTACAGCTAAACTGAAAATGAGATGCACACTACACAACATATATGTCAAATTATGTTTAATGGAAAAACAGAATATCCAGAAACCCTGTATCCCTGTACTGCTATCGTGGTGACGCCCAGCCGCTCACGTCCTCACTATAACTATTCTTCGCACATCGCAGCGGGAAGCATTAAATTTTCATCCACCCAATTACTGCCCCCATCCACCAGTTTTATCTTAAAAGAGACGGGTGGAGGGCGACGGGAGGAAAACTTTGAAGGCTTTCGCTGCTGAAGACGGTCCTTAACAACATACAAATTCGCTGGTGAAAGTGAAATTTACTGAAAACATCCTACATCAAGACCCGGCTTTTTCCTAAGACTGTGAGACAGCAACGTCATCATTCCCAAAGAAGAATTATGTTGTTTTGGATTTCTTCCCCCTCTCTCAGTTATATATATATCTCTAGCTGCGTGAGGGAGAAATTCCCGGCTGTCACACTCGACAAAACAAAGTCTGTCTCTTGTGTGCTGCTCCCTCTGTTTCTCCTGACAGAACAAAAATAAAAAAATAAAAAAAAATAAAAAAAAAAAGAGATCGTGCCTCCCTCCTCCCCCTGCTCCTGTCGCTCCTCTCCATCGCTCTACTTCACTCTGTAATATTCTCTCTGTTCATAATTCATGAGCTCAATGCTGTCTCTGCTCAAGTTAATCTTATTCTGATTACGTGCCATCAAAGCACAGGGTTGGACAGGTTAGAAAAAAGACTTTGGTCGTGCAGCAGAAAACATGTCAGGCTGTGGCTCCTGTGAAGAGACGTTACGCCTGCAGTGACGGTCCCTTTATTTACCACAGTCTCCCTAACGAGATGTTACCATATTTTAACAGTGGGGGAAAATAAACCTTTGTGCAGCCAAGTGTGTGAAGAAGACTGTTTCAGAGGCTTGTCCGTCAGAACCGATGTGATCTTACAAGTGAACAGGACTCCCCTCGCCCCGTGTGACCCGCTTTGCTTTGTTTCACTGCGTTGTCACTGTTTGGTTTTTGGCGTTGTCGCCTCATGATGTGAGTTATCCCAATGTGACAGGAACAACGGTGCAGAAGGGATGAAAACAAGCTGAGTTTGAGCTGAGAATTTGGACGGCGTCACTGCCTTCATGTCTCTTTCCCTCTGTCCTCCTTCCACCCTGATGCTTTACTCGCCGCTCTGCATGTTGTTGTCGATGCTCCGAGCTGCCAGAACCTGCGCAGGAGTGTCTCTTTGAGCTTTGCAGCATCATATCATGAAATTAAAGCCAGATAATATTACATGAACAGGAATGAATATAACATCCACCAGTATAGTATAATTACAGGAGACTCAGTACAATAAAGACATTTCAGCTTCCAGTACGGTGGCCTACTTTCCAATATTACTCTAAATAAAACTAGGACACACAGCCATTCACACAAAATAATGTTAATAGTATTAATAATTCTGAATAATGGAAGGAAAACCCTCTTCTACAAAGTGCCCTGCTTTGCCTTATCCCCTTCCCTTTTCAATGCACTAATATGTTTTGCTCAAACAACTCATCAGTATCATCCATCGGGAGTTCAGCCTTTTCTGCTCCAACTTAACTAATCTGCCTCAATCTTAAACAGAATAAAATGGCAATTCAAAATAAAAAATAGATTTCACTCTCAGTTTGGTTGAGATGACACAACGTCCTCAGCTGTGCTCACCCAAAGGCCTGTTTCAGTGTGGAGAGGATGTACACCTGACCTCCTTTGTCAGGTTACACCGCACTATACTGCAGTCAAAGTCAGTTTCAAATAATGTCCTAAGTTTTTGTTCACTCCCTGTCTTGAAAATCCATTTTTTTTCAATGGAAACCAGTTCTTTAAAAACTAGTTAAATGAATCTGAGGTAAATTACTGTAACAAAAATGTAAAGAAACATCTTAATATAGAGCAACAGAAAATGTTGAGGATGACACCATGGGGTGAGAATGATCATGTGAAGATGTGCCATAGAGCCATTTTTAGACTTTGGTTTTGGTTTTTCTCAGCAATAGCAGCACGCTTTGCACACAGCAGAAAAATAAAAGTATTTTGTTCTATATGTTAGAGGCCACATCTTAAAACACAAGACGTCTCAGCCCATCTGTTCACCAGGGCCCTCAGCAAACGAACTAGCAGAACAACCAAAAGAAGACAGACTATTCTCTCCTGAGACAACTCCAAACAGCTGGAGCTGATCACATAATCAAGTGCTGGTCTCCTCCCTGGTTTTTAGGAGACCTGGGAAATGTAGTACTGGGTAAACATCATCCCAGGAGGAATAGCTAGATGTACAGTGGCTGATACTACATAAATAAGCAAAAAAGAAAAACACAAAAAGGGCCAAATTTAGGCATGAACACATTGGTGCTGAATGGGTTTTTAGTGCATAATCTGGTCAAGTTCGCATTGAGTACAATTCTAAACAAAAGCAGCATCAAGTCCTGCTCCAAACAGGAAGTGACCACTGTCGTTACTATGCAAATGAGGCCGGCTGTGTGTGGACGGGAGCTTTACTTGACACCCCGGTAGTTAATGTGCAGTGATGCAACTGAAAACACAGTCTGGAGTGAGTCCTGTTACTCAATCATACATGCGAGCATCCTCACTTTTCTAAACAGGAGCGTGTGAACGAGGCCACAGAGTCACAGATGGACACAAACCAATGATGTCTAATATGTTTTAAATGCAGCTTTAAATATTGCACTGCAGTTTCTGTTGTGGCTTCAGTAGGTTGCTGCTGTGCCCTCTGTATGTAGCGTGATGCAACATAGCGCTTCAGCTGCATCCTCGACTTGTGCGTCTGGTGTGAACGCCACAGGTTCTTCCCCAGGAAGGGTTGTGGTATAGAGCGGAGTGACGCGGGTATTGATCAGCACGGGCTGGGAAAACGCTGCAGTCTGTCCATTACCGCTGCCCGCTGTATCCCTGAGTTACCTCAGGAGGAGAGCTGGGAAGGGAAGGTGGGGGCGTAAAAGCTGAGGCACTGATGGGAATCTGTGTGTCTGTGTCTACGGCTACACAGACACTGATGCTGTACGCTGTTTGCTGCAGTTTTGTCAATTAGGTCAACACAGGAAGTTCATCCCGGTGGAGGAAACGCACAAATTTCTTCACCTCTATCGCTCGTCCAGCACCCTGAGTCATCATTCCTCCACAGCAGAGAGAGGAAGCGAATGTTTTTAATGTGGGTTTGTTGACACCAGGGGCCGAGGCAGAGCGGAGAGGACAGATTTGCCTCACAACACACACGTGCAGTAATGTGTAATGGGTCATTCGTGTGTTGACGGTCAATTTGAAGATGGCCGTCTTTCCTCCCTATCTGATATTAAAGTTTCAAAGGCTTTAAAGGCCACATCTGTCCAGTAATAGAACGTGCAAATTTGCTATTAGCAGCGAGATACTCAAGTTAAAGAGTCTGTGTGTTGTTCAGTTGTGCAATATGGGGTTTGCAACTTCCGTCATGAGTTTTAAATTGTTTTCTGTGTTTTTTGTGTTGCTTTATGTGTCCGTCTATGTCTTTCACTTGGTTTGTGAGAGAAAAGACTGCGATAAATAAATCCTGTGGACAGAGAAATAAAAGACTGTGAGGTAAAGCTTTGAGTCCGAGGTGTTGGAGTTAAACACTCTTGCGCTCTCGCAGACAAAACAAAGCAGAGAGGGCAAAGTACAAGCCAATGTGATTAATTGCACCAACACCGAGAGTTTATCTTACAAGGACAACTGCGCAATGCAAGCACACGTGTATGTATGCACACACACACACACACACACACACACACACACACACACACACATAAGGAAACTGCTCAAAAGGAAATGTAAAATGCAGGAGAGATTAATAGCCTGTACCTGAGGGAAAGATGATATGTAGGTATAATTAGTGTGCATTGCTCTGTGGATGCTTTTACACTGGTTCCGCACACACAAACACAAAAACTCGGTACTTTTCAGCCCAGGCAGCACTAAAATGTTGATTCCCATCATTTATTACGATACACAGCACAGCTCACGGCTAGGCTAAATGATGAGAAACTTAACATAGTCCAACATAGGGCACCTTTTTGTGACCTCAAAACATTTTAAATGTCCCTTTTCAAAACAGGGAACTCACAGGACAGTCAGATACATCCTGAAATACATCAAGAAAATGGTTGCAAACTTTCGAACAAGTTTTATTTAGTACTTATGATATTGCAGTGCCTTGTAAGCATGCATCCACAACTTTCTGCTGCTAACTCAGCGCGTGCTGCCTTCAGGGGACCTTGGAACATCCGTCTTGTAAATTTCCAACCTGCAACAATAATTTGTTTACACTGTCAAGTTGAGAAAAATTAATGTCCGCAAGAGGGAAAAGTCCGTATTTTCTGCCGTGGTGAGTGCCAAAGAAGAAAGCATCAATTTTTACCGAGCTGACACTGTGACCGCAGTGTTGTTGCAGTTTGGTAATGATGATGTGTATCATCAGCCGGGGTTGAAAAAGAACAAACCTATCCTTTAAACCCCCATTACAGAAAATAAAACTAACAGCCTGTGTCCTAATGAGAATGTGAAGAAATGTTCGCCAGGATTTTCATTTTCTCTCTCCCTCCTCCTCAGGCTTCCCCCTCCTCACTGACCCATGAAAGAAGCCATGCCGGTCCTCACAGCAGGAGCGGGTGAGATGAATTAATACACAAGATGTTTGGATTTACACATAATACACAGTGTGGCTCCCCAACGTGTACACAAACTGTTTGAAACTTGCTGTGCTCCATCTGTTCATGTAAACATGCTTGATCTCTCTGTTTGCATTCCTCCCCTCCCCTCCCCTCGCCTCTCCCGTGGCAGGGCTGCATGAAACGCTGGCCCTGCTGACCTCCCAGTTGCGTCCCGATGCCAATCACAAAGAGGACATGGTGTTCCTCAAGGATGTCTTCAGTGAGAGGAGCTTGGGATACCTCATGAAAGTGAGACCTGTGGTGTTTTTTTTGGACACCGGTGTGCTGTAAATACAGTACTTAAGATATGGCTGCAGAACTGTCTCTTAAGTTTTGATAGAGGAAAAGTCTATTTCACTATGCTAGATGTTAAGATGCTAAAAATACAACTGTCCAGTGTCTTAACTTCCATGTTAAGTGATGAAAACACACACACTGAATCATCCATTTGTCACCATTTGTTTTGGTGTGCTATTTTAACACTTTTCCTTACATTATATTCAGTGATAGCAAGTCACTAGTGTTAGGTAACAAGGTTAGTAATAAAACTGTGTCAGAGTTTCTTAATATGGGCCTGTAGAGTCATAATTTTTTAAAAATATGACTATAAATAACTCAACACAGCTGATGCAGCCAGGTTTATTTTTGGAACCATTTCCAGTGAGCAGCAGCATATTCATCCTCTGCTCAGTGATCTTTAGCCTCACTTATTCATGCTCTTAATTTCATGCCTGCTATCACACAGTACAGTATATACTACAGTGTTAGCATGCAGCCCCAGAATAAATGATCTACCAGGGACGTATGGATGATTTTAGTGTTTATATTCTCATTACTTTACAGGTACGTTGAGCCAGTATTTTAAAAACTTGGCGATATTGTCTCCTTGAATAAACTGATGATTTTTGTGTTCCAGATCCATGAGAAGCTGAGACAGTATGAGAGACAGAGTCCAATACCTGTCCTCCACAGTGCGTCTTCTCTGGCTGAGGACGTGAGCTCACCACACACACACTCACTCACACACACACACACACACACAAAATTACATTACCCGTTGGGCACAGCAGTCAGTCACAGTGAGTTAGCACAGACCAAGAAGCGGTGCTGGTATCAACAGTGAATTTTAATTTTCTCAAAGTGCTGAATCATCCCAAAGCTCATCTAATGAAACTCCATATCCTGCTTCTGCCTCCCTCACTCACGCCAGTTAGCAGGGAGGAAAATGCTGACCTTAGCAGCTCACTACTTATTTTCCTGTGTGTATGTGTGTGTGTGTGTGTGTCAGTATATCTATCTGCGGTTATTATACAGTTAACAGCACAATGCATTACGGTTACACTCATGCACAGGTTCAGTGCAGGTCAGCATTCAGTGTGTAATGTTCAGCTGTGATTGGCAGGTGGCAGAGGAACTGCAGAGTGGACCAATGAGCACAGAGGAGAAGGAGCTTCTACATCTGCTGACATCACCACATCTCAAGGTAAACACACACTCGCCTCATTTAAAAAAATATATAAAAATAGCATTGGGGCAACAGTTAGAATGACAGTGGTGCATGATGAAAATGCAGGTGATTGCTGAGCCGCAGTACAGGTGAATACTGCAGGTGGCACCTGGTGATGACAAGAGGAAGTTAGGGTGTAGTGTTTGCAAAGCGTGGTTACAATGGTGTTACTAGGTGGTTGCTAGGTATTAATGGTTACTATGGTGTTAATAGGTGGTTGCTAGGTATTGGAGTCCAGTATTGTGCTACCAGGTGGTTGCTTGTTGAGCATTGGCTGTTGTAATGGTGCTACTAGGTGGTTGCTAGGTAGGTAGTAGTGGTTAATATGGTATTACTAGGTGGTTGCTAAGTATTAGTGGTTACTATGCTGTTACTAGGTGGTTGATTGGTATTAATGGTTGCTATGATTTGACGATGTGGTTGCTAGGTATTCGCGGTTTTACTCAATTTTTGCTAAATGAGTAGGAGTAGTTGTATAAGTAGTTGGTATATTGTTGCTATGTGGTTTCTAGGTGATTACAAGTGGTTGCTAAGGTGTTACGAGGTAGTTGCTAAGCGATTATCAGTGGTTGCTGGGTTGTGACTAAGTTGTTGCTAGGTTATCAGTAGCTAGTGCTAGTGTGATTCTAAGTGGCGACTGGGTGAGCAAATTGTAAGTCCATAGTAATCACCTGACATATTTATAGAGCTCTGCAAAACATTTGGGCACGGAAAAATTCAATATCTTACAAAGCATATTTAGAGATGTGTGTGTGTGTGTTTGTCATATTTTCTATGCAGCTCCTGGCATTAAAGACTTGAACTCAGACTATTGTTGTGAGATATACACACAGCTCATCTGCTCTGACATCAGACCATGAAATCACAGCACAATGTACAGATTCTGGCAGATATCAGGCTACTCTGTTTATTCTTTGAGTGACTCGGCGTCAGCACTGTAATCTCAGTGTGTCTGATCTCTGTCCCATCAGGCTGTTCTCTCGGTGCATGACACTGTAGCACAGAAGAACTTTGACCCCGTGCTGCCTCCGCTGCCGGACGACTTTGAGGACGAGCTGGAGGAGGAGTCGGTGAAGATTGTCAGGCTGGTGAAGAACAAGGAGCCTCTGGTGAGTCGTGACATGGAGAAGGAAAGGCTGATATGAAGGGTGAGAGGAAGCAGAGGTCAGTGGAGATGGAGGAAGCAGAAAGGGAGACAAAGGATGGAGAGGTTTTAAATGGCACGAGGAAGGGAAACCAGAAGAGCCTTGCGGGGAGGGATTGGGCACATAAAGTCAAGGGACTGAGACCTGCTCTGTTCAGGATTATAACCTCCTATCTATTCATGCTGCAGGGCGCCACCATCAGACGTGATGAAGGCACCGGGGCGGTGATTGTGGCTCGCATCATGAGGGGAGGTGCAGCTGACCGAAGTGGTAAAATCCCCCTGCTTCTTCTCTGTCTGTCACACCAGGCTTCCCATAACAAGCCCTTGTGTCTATTAGTCTGCTTTGCTGGTCTAACTGTAAACATTTTACTCATCTGCTAATGACCAAGAGATCGAGCAGCTGTGACAGAGAGAGATGGATCACAGCAGCAACCGACCAACAAAAAGAGAAAAAACATCAGGCATTGTCGTGAATTTCTCTGTAAACCCTGAGGCACTCTGCAAGCCGGGCTCTGTCACGTCACATAGGTTCAGCAAAAATCTGTTCATGGGTGTTGCCATGGCAATACCAGCCACATGGAGTCGGGAGGGGGGCGGAGTGTGTATGTGTTGCTTGGATTTTGAAACGTGCATGCTGGGAAAGTGAATCAATCAGTGTCCGTAGCCATTAATCATTCATGACTTCCTGAGTTTTGTTGCTGTGTGAAGTGAAGTAAATGGGATAAGCCCTCGATGGCCTTGGAGGGAGAGACCGTCTGTGAGCCAGCAGATAGATTTCAGAATTAGCCTTAACCGATCCATGTCGGATAAATGCATGTATGTGTGTATGACTGCACAAAGCAGTGTGTGTGTGTGCACATTATGCTCTCATACCTCTCTCTCCTCAGGGACAGGTGTATTGATTTCTGCACTCACCAGCCTTTGGTTTCATTGTTGTGACTGCACTCACGCAGCTGAGGGTAGCCCCGGTCTGCCTCTGACAGCAGCACTGATGTCAAGATACAACCGATAAATAACAAAGACCTGCTGAGCCCTTTGAAGCCTCTGCCACTGATCTCTCCACCCACTCAATGTATGTATGTCTTCATGCAATCTCTCATCTCCTTGTTCCTCCTGCCAGGCTTGGTCCATGTAGGAGATGAACTCAGGGAGGTTAACGGCATCTCCATAATCCACAAGAGGCCAGATGAGATCAGTCAGCTGCTGGTAAGAAAGACAAAACTGCTGCATATGTGTACGTTTAAAGAACGATTCAAGAACGATTTTTCTTTGTTGAAATGATTTTAACTCAGGTTTTTTATTGGAGTTTGTAAACAACAGTAATAAACCGTAAGATAATGCAGTAATGTAAGACTGTCCTTTTAAAAAGTGTGAAAAAATCAAACAACAGAATTACTTTA
>OMLB01033155.1:1358-17019 GCA_900302555.1 Myripristis jacobus
GTGTTGGCTGCTGACCCCGCCACCTCACACCCTGCTGTGAAAGTTAGTTGCAGCAGCTGGAATGTCATGGGAAAAGATGAGATATTTTGCTCCTGTTTCTGCTCTGCTCTCCCGGACCAACACCCCTCCCGCCCTACTTTTCCCACCCGGGACACTCCTCCCCGTCTTCTCCTTCTATTGTGATACAAACGATAGTGACTCAGGCATTCAGGTGCCTTTGTTGTGCACAAACAGTAGCATGACCCTAATACCACCCCCTGTTAAAGTGCCAACATAAATAGGAACTTCATCACCTGTACTCCTGCCTGAGGCTTGAGGTGTGTGTGTGTGTTTAACTGTATCGACCTGTTCCATGTGGTGCTATCTTGCCTTGTGTGATATATATATGAATCATTAATCAGAAAGGGGCAGCTGAGGAATTTTTGCTCCTTTCATGCGCAGACATAAAATTGCATAATGTAAGTTACATCCAAATTTTCCATTCTTCTCTTGCTCTTTGCTGTACTATAGCAAGGATCTTAAAGATTTTCAGCCTGGAACTGACATTAAGTAAATTCACTCCAGCTGTGTGGTTGACTGAATGCTTCAGTGCAGCGAGTGGACTCTCATGCACTGGTGTAGCAATAAAACAAAGAAAGTTTGGACCAGGCTCTGTGAGAGTTTTCCATTAGTGAGAAATCCTCCTATACAAGATACATGGAGTTTAAATCTGGCCACAAACTAAAAATCATCTGTTTCGAATTTTACATTCATTGTTTCATTCCCACTGTGCATCAGGCATATGAAAAAGCTTGCGTATACTGACTACAAAATACAAAAGAGGCCCGTCAGATGCAAAAATAGAGGTGATTTATTTACATTGTGAAAAAAAATACAGATGACAACAAGCTTCATTGAGCTCATTGGCACCGAGACCATCATTAGCACACTTATTTTTTGTCTGTGTAACTGAATCATGTCTATTTTTTGCATCTGAGTAGCTTCTTTTTTGGCCACTTCCCAGCGTGCAGGCTAGATTTCATACACAGTGTCGTGTATCTTCCCCGGATCGGCTCCAACACAGCTGGCCTACTTGGTAAGTAAAACCTCGAGTCAAGAGTGCAAAGATCCTCTATACTTTGCGCCGCACGGTTGCGACCACAGCGAGTCCGATGCAGTTTTAGTGGCCTGGACCCAAGTTTTAGTTCTGTAATTTCCAGAGCTAGACTGGGGCTGGCTTGGTATGGCTGAGTTAGGTTTGGCTGAGAGAGGGAGAGAGAGAGAGAGACAGAGAGAGCAAGAGAGCAGCTCCTTCTCTCCTCCAGTACAATGCTGCCTTGTGTTACCACCAGCAGAACACCACTCTGGCGATGATGACGATCGCTCCCCCTCTCTCTCTCTCTCTTTTTCTGGCATCTATGTCTTGCTTTCTCTGCTCTCTGACCATCTATCCCCCCTATCCGTGGTGTGAAGGATTAGATAATAGGCAGCTTTAGTGTGGGCAGAGAAAGAGAGGTGTCACAGACCTCTCTCGTTGGTTTTCTCTCCTTTCCTCCCTCGATCTTCTCTCCCTCTCTTTGTACCATCTGTGCCACGAGGAGCTTGGCACCGCGCTCACTGTAAATGCCAAGCTATGGGTATGTTATATTTGTGCGCAGGAGTAAGGCGCACGCGTGTGCTTTTGCGTGCGCACGCGTGTCCGTGCGTGTGATATTTTTAAAAATCATGTAAATCGTTCACAGTGGCCCATAAATGTCAAGCCTGCTGTCACTCATCCAGGAATAGATGATACATTTCACAAGTTATCTATTATTCTCAACACTCGGTGGGTAATGAGTGACAGTGCCTCTGCTGTTTATAAATGCTAATTGGTGACTGCACCTCTGCTGATAATGAGCATCGGTGTTTAGTCCGCCTCTAATGTTCTCATCAATAATTTGACTCTTTGCCAATATGTCCTGCAAGCAAATCTTTAATTGGCGAGTAAAAAAGTTGCAAGTTGGGGCAGACAGCAATGTGCATCCCTTCACCTGTTGCACCGCTGGACTGCAGTTAATCCATTTAAATGGTGACTGCCGGAAGTAACTGTACATTTAAAAAAAAAATCAAATTATTACCAACTGCTTAGACATGAAGTGTGTTGATGAGGTCACTGGATGAGGGCTTCAGTTCACAGAAGCTTTGGAGTTGATCAGGATGACACCCATAACATGGTGAATGTACTTGTATTGTTTTATACCGTATAGTATCAGTTATGGAAGGAAAAATCCACCCACCGAAACTGTCATATTATTAGGTATCATCAGCTGTCAGCGCATCCCAGAAGTTATTCTGGGAGGAAATCTTACTTTAACTTTTTGGTGACCTCAGTTTCCCTCAACCTGTCGTGTCCGCTCTACCTCTGTTTCCCAGAGTGACTTACTGTACACCTCCTGATCAAAACTAAATATGGACTATTGTTTGTGGAGAGTCGGTATCTCTTCCTCTTCTACGATGGATTTCTCTTTGTATAATTTTGAATGTCAGTAAATTGGTGAATCTTGAAACAAGCCTTTGTTCTTTGACTCTGAAGGGCCGACATCAAAAGCTATTTTCAGTTGCTGATAGTTCATTTTTCTCCATGGTCAAACTCCATGTTCGCCATTGGTCAATACTGTAGATTTATACCCCTTTGTAAATCGCAGTATTGATGAAATTCGTAATTATACCAACTCTTTAGAGAGGCAATGTGTGGACAGCACCACTGTTTTTCTATTCATTGTGTTGAATGTTGGTTTTGGATTCATGCAGTGAGTCCAGCTCAACTCCCAGCAGCAGCCACTGCACGGCTCGCTCCCACCCATGAGAGTGGACTGCACAGATAACTTGGGGTAGAGAGAGGGGAGCTGTTTTGTTTCAGGTCCAGAACCGAATACTTGGAAATCAGCACCCTGCTGCCTGCCGAAATGTAAGAATATGATTCCAACCAACTTAAGTAAAAAAAGATTCAACACTGGTTCTGCAGTGTGCTGAGGAAAGACATTTGAAAGACCTATGCACTTACACTAAGGAGGGCCAGTTTTGACAGAAATCTATATCATTCATAATTTATCAGTACTGGAAAATTTATGCCATATGCTTGTGTGTTGCTTTCCATTTTTGTTTTGATAGTTTTTTTCCCCTCTCTCTCTCTCTCTCTCTCTCTCTCTCTCTCTCTATGGTGTGAAAAAAGTTCACACCATACTGAGTTTTTGCCTTTATTTATGCAAAATTCTCTTTTTCTCTTTTTGAAGCAAAATTGAAGTTGCTAAATGTATAGTTTTGGTTTGTATAGTTACCTGGGTGTTATATGAGTCCACATGGTAGGAAAATATCCATAGGGGTAGAATCAATATTTCAAGACCAACAAAAATTTTCCGTAAAAACCTGTCAGTTAAACTCAAACTCAAACATAGTCAAACTAGCCTAAGTAAATTCTCGCAATGTCAGTGTTTAGTCTTTGCTAAAAGATGAACTTGCGCCAAATGAAGTAGTTCTACTGTCAACATACTATAAATTACAACATAAAACTTTAACTGAGCGCCCACTACTACACTAAAGGCAGAACCTAATAAAAATGAAGAGTTACACAACCTCAGGCTGATGCCACTGTTGTTGTGTTTATTTGTTATATCTCTGCATTCAACAAATGCGGAAGCCTTGCAGGTTATGTTCTTCAAAAACTGAGTCCATGTCTGCTGCTCCACACAGTAAACACATTACCAGTTATCTGAGCCAAGCAGCTGGAGGCTGAGCTGAAGGCTTCTTGCAGAGTTGGTCTGGCCCTCCTCCTTCTTCTCCTCTTGCATCTTGATGCTCGGTCACCTGGTTGTCTGTTGAGATTAGGGACAAGATGTTTTAGACATTTATCATAATTATTTATATTCACTCAATTACATATTTTGCTGTATTGTGAGATTGTGAGATGGAACTGACCTGCTTCACTGGCAGCGTTTGACAGCCTTATCATCCTGACAGGTCGAGGGTCTTTGCTGGCATTGGGAGGTGCTGGTGAAGGAGTGGGCATGTAGACGTTAGCTGGCTCACAGTCAGACACAAGTGCAGGACTTTCAATTCTCAAATATCCCTGTAGCTCAGTGGGAGTCTGATTTGCACCTCAGACACTGGCGGGCTGCTCCTCCCATCTGCAGCTGTCAGTTCAGCCACATCTGCTCTCTCAGCTGGCCCTGCAAGGCTTCATCCTGCGTCATGGCACATCATCTTCTTCACTTCTTGCACAGTTTATTTGCTCTGGCTGGCCCCTCTTGTTTTGGCTGACCTTCATGGAGCCAGAGGGAGGAGGAGACAGGATGTGACATCTTGGGGTGCTTCCCTCCAGTGTGGCCGCTCTTGGTAGGGGGGCGACTGGTCACTCTCCACCAAACTGACAGGGCCCAGAACAAAATTTTCAATGCGTCTCGCCCTAGAGGATTGAGGGGCCTCTCGGGGAGATACAGGGGTGAAGCTTATTCTTTGGCTTCACCTGCCTTGAGTGGCTCTCCAAGTAACAATGTGATTCAACAGGCAATTAAAAGTTTAATATATTCAAGTCACGACTGATATTGTTCAGTGTTTACAGATTTTATGAACCTGAGAGAAATTAGTGTCAGTGTAAAAAAAGAAAAGCATTGAGCCGATTTATTTCAATTCCTAAAGAGATGAGAATATTTTTCTAGAGCAGCAACTATGTTATTAGACCTTTCCAAGAAGAATTTCAAGATGTGAATGGCAGAAAAATAAGAGGATTGAAGGACATGGGATAACATGTCATTCTATCCAGAGCTAATTATAGCGACTAGGGAGATAGTGGTACTTCCTTAAAGATCCTCACCACTCAAAAATGTGTTTTTCTCATCTGTATGTCTCCTAAAATGTATGCGCTTGACTATCCTGACTAGCATCTTTGCAAAGTTTGTCAGAGGGGTGTTTTCACAATCCTCGACTGAAGATGGAGGTGTCTGTGCACACCCTTAAAGTCTGAGAAAACATTTTGTCGCAGTGGGTGGAGCTGGTGCTGATATATCATTAGCATGCACAACACAAAATGTCTTCTTCATATGAACAATATTGGTGTCACTAAGAGATTTCTTGGTTAGATTATGAGCGTCGTGGAATGGGACTTCTGCATTCGAGCTCTGCCACATGACTGTTTTATTTTCAAAAGATTTCAACAAGATCATGCATCTCAAATGGCTGCTTCACATGAACAGTAATACTGTATCTAAGAGATTTGCTGAAAAAATTAATTAGAATTTTTTTTCATGTTTAGATTGTAATGAGGGCAAGATTTAAAGTCATATTTAAGCTGTTTTAAGGCACTAAGGGGTGTTTTTTTTAATGGAAAACCTTCTAAGGTTGTGATTTGATGATATTTTTCGGGGCGTAATAAATGACTGGAGTACGACTTTAAATGCACTTTGTCAGGATGCATAATGACAGATAATGGAGACTCTTTTGCTGTTGCGGGGATCAAACCTGTGACCTATGAGTCCCTGGAAAGTCTCTTTCACAACTCGCCCCTGCAAGTGAAATCTGTGAACGCATTACATCAGGAACAGTTGCATTTAATTTGAATCGGTGCTGCTTGGTCCCCACATGATGAGTGTAGCAATATGTTTTAATGACCCGTTGTGGCAGGATGAGACGCTAAATTTCCTCAGAGTGTCATGCTGAACAGCTTTTCTCCAACTCTGCCCCTCTCCACTTCATTTCTCCAACTCAACATTCTCCTGTGTCTTAATCTATAATTTCACTGCGGGTTTACTTCGGTTAAGTGACATTAAGGAGGATGCTGGCACATAAAGGGAGAGGCGGGAGCTCCTAACTGCTTCTGCTGATATTTATATAAGCGGCTCCTTGGCTGTTAAAACAATTGCCATGACAACAGGACAGGAAGCAGGAAGTAGGCCGTGTTCCATCAGGACGGAGGAGAGAGATAACGCCTCCAAACTCCTCCTCTCATCGCGTTCTCATCCCTTTTCTCTGCTCTCCCATCGGTTTGCGGGGACAGAGATACCGAGACGAGTGAGTGCATGTGCGCAAGTTTGACGTCTGAGTGCGCGGGCACACACACACACACACACACAGCCTTAAATATTCCCTGTCCTTCTGTAGTTGACCTCCCGCGGGTCAAGCCTGCAGTGGGTCATGAGTATTCTTAGAGCAGGGAGATAACTGCACTGTCATAAATACTACTTGTGGCTACCAAGATCACACACCCTCCACACACACTAGGGATCCAATGAAAAAAACAACAAAAAAAACTTTGTCATCCAGCCATTTTGAGCTGTGCATCGCATTAACAAACATGTCAAATTGCTTTCCTCTCATTGTTGTCGCCATGCATGAAATATGACCCTGTGAAGTGAAGTCTGGAGACCCAGAAGAGGATCCAGAGCCGACTTAGCAACGGACAAAAATGTGTTGTGTCGGAGAAGTCTGGAATATCGCAGCCAGAAAACAGGGGAAATACGGTGCATGTGCAATATTGTGATTTTAATTTAGCACGCTTAGGGTTTGTTGAATAAGTTGGCATATGGTCAGTGCTGAAACAACACCCGAGGTGGCTAAAAACAGGCAAGATGTTGGTAGAGGGCGCAACAAAATGCTCTGCAGTTATTGCAGTTAATAAACCAAATTTGTCATCAGGAATCATCATCATGAACACTGATCAAAGTATCCTGCGAAATAATTGCAATTATAATTTTAGAGCTAATTACACAGCGCTATTTGCGAGCAATAATTGAAGGAGAAAAAAAACACTATTTGGTTTAAAGGGGATAGCATCTCTCTCTCTCTCTCTCTCTCTCTCTCTCTCTCACACCACACACACACACACACACACACACACACACACACACACACACACACACACACACACACACCCAGAGCAGGCAGACAGGCATTCGTGTTTAACCAAAGGCGACTCGTCATGGTATCTGCTGATGACTCTCCTGGCTCTGCCTGTGGAAGCGTGTTGGGTCTTGTTTCAGAGCAAGAATGTTTACTGTCATATTGTGTTGTTGGCTCATGCGTGTGCTGTCCTGTCATTTATTCGGGACTTAACGGTGGATTCTCAGAGAGTTAAGGACGTGCTTCTCATTTGAACAGCACATTTTAGAAGGCAAGGACTTAGGTTTAAGGTTAGGGTAAACTTTGAGGTAGGTGAAGATTCAGATAAGAGTTGAGCTCTGGCATCAAGAGAGGGCTCATGTAACGGAAAGCATTCAGGCAGCAGAAGGTCATCACAAATCGGCTTGGGACAGAATAGAATAGAGTAGAAAATCTGTCTTCGGCAGCACAGGGGAGACCAAACAAAAACACAAAGACCAACACCAAGGGTCACCAGACAATCCATAAAAATCAAAGTGCAATGAAATCAGTTAAACTAAATGCATAACAAATCCAGCCATCGTAGAAAATATAAAATCAGTGTTTAATCATGCCATTCTGTGCCCGTATTCGATGAGTTATGTGAGTCTGCATTTGTTTTTGCGAAATTTCTGTGGCCTCCACATAATGTTTTTACTGTAAACAGGTCTTTATCTTATTCTGTTAACCTGTGGTCCCGTGTGTGTGTGTGTGTGTGTCAGGGCTTGCCTAATTTCTAGAAAGTTTTCTTTTTTGCCTCTTTAATTCACTAAGACTAAAAGAAAAAGGGTGCAATACAATTTGCAATATATGCAATATTTAAACTGCACTGTGTACTGCCTTTTACTTTTTTTATTTCTTGTGGTCACAGTTGTCTTATGTTCTGTGTACTTTTAATCTTTTAATCTTGTGCCTTGCTGCTTTTATGCGAGTGACAAACTCAGTTTCGTTGTAGAAATTACAATGACAATAAACTTCCATATGTCCTTATGACATGTATTAAGAGCGGCAATTAAACATGAATATATCATTGTCACATTAACTGTTGTATTGTGAAGTCTGTGCTATAAACAAACAGGTCTGTGGTCAAGACGGATGGTAGCAGTAGTGCGTCTCAAAATGAAGACATCTCCCATAAACCACTTTGCTTTCTGGCCAAATAGGATCTCTGCTTTTCTGGTAATACATTTTCTCTTGCAGTTTAGGACTCTGTTTTTATTTTCTTTCTCCAGATGCCAACATATTGTGACATTTAAGCGCGTATTACCGTGGAGCTGTAGCGATTGTGGCTTTGTATTTCAAAACCTGCTTCCCATCTTGGTATTGCACAATTTTACAGATAACTGTTGGGGATGAAACGAAAGGTAGAGCAGGAGTGCAGCAAGCATATGTAAAAAGTCCAATTTTTACAACAGGCTGAACGGGTTTATCGAGTTTCAAAGTTTCATGAAAAAGTTAAACCTCTTGCCTCAGTGTGTGTGTGTGTGTGTGTGTGTGAGAGACAAGTACGGGAATACTGAAACTAGTCCTGTGTTTGTATTTCATCGAAACAAACAGGTAGCTGAGTGCACGTGGCCCACATGTCGCTTGGCTCATAGCAAACATGGATTTAACATGTGTGTGTACAAGTGTGCTCAAGGGGAAAGAGTTCATCTTAGTGTACTGTGTGTCTCGCCTGGAGAGCATCAGTGTGCTCATGTTTTACAATGACATGTAGACCGCAGGTGAATGTACAATCCTCAGTGCATAATGATCAATAAACTTCCTTGTATCTCTATCCAGCGGTGTTATTCTCTCTTGAATTACTCTTTTGATTCATGTCTACAATTCCTACCATTAGCTTTACTGAAGAAAAATTTGTTTAAGCCAATCAGAAGCCCTTGGAAGGCAGAATCTGCTTATGGGATATACCTACTGAGTGATCAGACTCTTTAAAATCAGTGTAATTTCAGACTGCATATTGAAAATGCTATGCCAGAGTGAATTGTTATGAGGCCTCCGGGAGTGAAGTTGGTGAGAGAAGCATGTTCCTGTTCAGGTTTCCTCTTCAGTGTCTGTAAAAATAAACGCAGAGCGGTGCCGGTGGTTGTACAACATTTTGGGTGCTTAAACAGCTGGCTAGGTTCATTGTTTGACAGCTGAGTGATCAAAGCGCTTGGCAAAAGAGAAATCTACCCAACCGGGAAACCAGGCCACATTATCTCCACAATTAAATGACAAGTGTAGTTTAATCTGAGCCACAGATCTGCAAAGTTGTTTAATTAAGATATTTAAGGCAGTGTGTGTGTTAAAAGCAAAGTCTGTAGGCATGCAGATAGTTATTTTCCGCCGTATGTTGATTTTGTCTGAGTGAATATTGTCTAAAGGTTGCTTTCTACCACGCATAAGGAAATATATTTGACTTTAGCCCAAATGTGCAATAATGAAAAAAATGCCAAAGCTGCTGATGGTGCTCCATGCCCACGTTGGATACCGTATAGGACAAATATGTTTGTACAATAAAGAGAGAGGGGAAAAAACCTCCCCTCAGTAAACACTTACTTTCTCAGCCTGTGAACCTGGCGATATTTGTCTAACCCTGAACAAATGAGCAGGCTGATAGGTCCAGTGCAGCTTGTCTTGATATATTTTTGTTGGTTTGAATTTTTTTTACTGAAGACTGAACCAAATAATATTTCACTGACTTGAACCACAGCAAACAAGCGACAGGTGTGAAAACCAGGGCTCAGGATCCAGGCGTTTTTTACTTATCTGCGTAATATGATGTTGAAGACATTTTTGGACCATCACGTTTATGTGTTCGACCTTAAAAAATAGGGTCAGAAATTAAGCTCCCTTGATAATCCTGGCCACTGACACTGCATGTGTGTGTGTGTGTGTGTGTGTGTGTGTGTGGCTTTGTGTGTGGCTCCGTGACAGTGCGTCTGCCTCCAGTGTGACTGTGCTCTCCAGAAGCCTCAGCTGCGTCAGGTCTTGCCAGCATGGTGGCACTTTATGCTTTACACAGCGAATGACGTCACCGACATTGTCCTGCCACCAGCTGACGTTCCCACGGGCACAGTCTACAGACATGACACTTACAGAAAAAAAATGCTAAAAAACTGCAAATGGTGATGTCTGTAATGACATGTAATTTTCAAAACACTGGGTAGCCTGGGTGAGGTGGTTGGAGGGCAGGAATCTAATTGGTTAGAAATGTGAGCTCTGGGTGGAGGGTGTGAATGAGACAGCTTTTTTTGCCCTTCAAAACTGTGAAACTAAGGTTGAGCTGAGCAGTTTGAAGTGTGTGTGTATGTGTGTGTGTGTGTGTGTGTGTGTGTGTGTGTGTGTGAAACACTTCCTCCCTTACTGTACATGCCTGCTGTATGGGAGGATGTTCTTACTCAACTTGTCCAGGGTTAAGTAATATTATGGTTTGTGGTAACTCTGCTGCATCATCAGCTGAAAAGTTTCCCTTCATTTGGAATAATTACCTTTTATTTAATTGTCCTGTTTATCTGTCTGTCTGTCTGTCTGTCTCTGAGCAAGATATCTGAAAAAGTTCTGAATTAATTGACATGAAGCTTTGTTGAAAGTTTGGTCCTGAGCCAAGGAGGTGTTGATTACATTTTGGCCACAATCGGCCAAAAGATATAAGGAGATTCACCTTAGCAAAATTTTTGGTTAATCGACATCATGCGTGGGATTAGACATGCTATAGAGTCCAATGTTAAACTCCGCTCTAAAAATACAATTTCAAGAGTAATATTGAATGAAATGACATACAAGTCACACTTTTTGTAATTTCAAAGCCCGAAAAGTATTAATCTTCACTGTTTTCATTGTTTTCATGATAAAATGAATTGAGGCAAATGGCTGCTCTGCTGATTGACTTTAAATCATTCTAAAGCAATAACACAATGACAAAAAGAAAAGAAAAATGTTTTATTGTAGCTACTGAGGTCATAAATTGTTGTGTTTGCCTGCCTGTCTGTCTGTGATCAACATATTTCAGAACGTGTGGAATGGATTTAATTCAAACTTTCTAAAAAGCTTGGTGAAGTTGGTTAAAATTAAAACCAATCAACCAAAAGATACAACAGGGCCAAACAGAAATTCAGCTGTGACAAGTATTGGCAGAGAAATGACATACAAATCACGCTGTCATCCGTTCTAACGGCAAAACTATACCCAGTCGGCTGAGTGATAAAACATGGATAAGAAAAAAATAGCTCAGCCATGGGAAATGTTTTATTGTGGCTACTGAGATCATTTCCAAATGTTACTGTGACTAATCCCACTGCTAAAATAGCATTTTTATAGCTGAGTTTAACACTGGCGTCTATGGCACTTCTGCGTCTAACCCTCTTTATGTCGTCAGTCAACCAAACATGGCGGCAAAGGGAATGAGGCACATACCTGATCTGCCTCACTCTGCTCTGTACTGAGCACATTTTCTACTAAAATAATTTATTTCAACTTGAAGGAACCATTGTGGAAATCTCCTCCTTTACAGTGTTGAGCACTCAGTCAGTGGCAACATGCTTGTGGCAAAGCATGTTGCATAAACTGTAAAAACAACAATATAAAAGGAGAAAAAAAAAATCAGCCAAATTGCATTTAAAGGGGCAGTATCTGACTTTACCGTATACCCTCTAGTACTCTGCTTTTGGAGAAGAGAGATGCAGACTGCTGATTATTGTGCTACTCATACTTAAAGATTATTACTGGGCCAATAATGGGTATCTGCTCTGTCTGAGAGAGTGTCTCCCTTTATAAAATCTAATGCCACGAACCATACGTAACACGCCTGGAGTCAAAGTTGCAACATTAGTCCTGTGACCTCAGTCTCAATGGTTTGGTTTCCATTGTTAAGCAGTAAGAGTGAACTGAAAGGCTAGTCAGCCCAAGCTGTGAAAAAACTGATGAAGAAATGCGTCTCCGTGTGAGCTGACGTCCTCGCGTTGAGCTCCTGGTGACACACGGCTCATTTGAAAGGGGTGGAGAGTGTCAGCTGTCGTTTTTATGATGTGTCAGTTTATTAGATCAGCATTACTGACACACAAGTGACAGTAATGCTGATCTGATAAACTGAATTCCAGCCACTCAGTGAGTTCATCATTAACTGGAATTAAGTAGGTTAGCTGTTAGATGTGTGTGTGTGTGTGTGTGTTCTGCATGAGAGAGTGAGAGTTTCTGTCTGTTTCCACATCGTTAAACTGTGCACAACAAATAAGTGAGTCAAATTGCATTGACTCTAACAACACCACGGTGCTATGATCGCACAGTGCTGTCATCACGAAGAGAGTCACTGAGCAAAACAAATAATTAATGTGTCGACCACAGTTACAAAGTCACCAAACTATTTCCTGGAGTGTGAACGGACTGTCCATCGAATCTGGCTCATACTTGTGTGGCTTCTATCATACGGCCTATCATACACTCCTTATCCCCCCTGCAGGAGTCTATGTGCATTGTAATCAACCTTAATTCTATGCATTGCAAACCATTGTAATAGTTTATTTGTCTTTTTGTTTGGAGGATTATTTATTTAAAACACTCTTTTGTTAGAGGAAAAATATTTTTTTTGTATTTGAAAAGTGAAGTGAAAGTGAAATCCTGTCTCAGAACCACAATTTAAAGTCTATTTTTTTTCCATAAGCATCCTGTGATAAAATCAACTTTGCTCTCTGTCCTTCTACTGAAATTTAATTTTTGGATACTCATCCTCCATGGCTCGACTGACTGTTTTATGATCATGTGACTGACAATCGCGGTGGTTCCTAATCATCTTAATGCATTAACTCAAACATATTTTTCTCTAATTATAATTTTCATGATGTTTTCAGAACAAATATTTAGTATTTCAGAAGTATTTACCTTTCCCATAATACACTTGTTTTGCAACATGATCATCTGAACATACAACAGATTTTCTTGCTACAGAGATTTAATTTTTGTGTGTGTTTTCTGTTTTGGTGTGCGTAGGCTTGTGCGAACATTTTTGTAGTCCTTCTGGGAGCCCATGCTACATCATCAGGGTTTTGGGTAGCCAATCAGGGATCTGACCTTTGATTCAACTGGGAGTAATGGATTGTCTGTCTCTGTGGGAGGGATGTACACTGAGGAGTCATGGACATACAGCACATACGCACATGCATATTTACATAAATACACACACACACACACACACACTCAACCTCCCACGCCCTGTCACTTCCTCTACAGCACATAGTGATCCTCTGACGATAACGTCATGAATGCTTTCTGTCTTCTCTTCTCTTCTCTTCTCTTCTCTTCTCTTCTCTTCTCCAGGTGCGCCCTGCTCTGGGGGCTGACGAGTGCTAGGCATGCTGGGTAAGGCCCCGCCCACCAGCAGCAGTCTCACCTTGGTGAACTCGGAACTAACGGACTCCACGGCGGACATCGCGGACGGACGCAGCCGCATCAAGATGGCTGAGCTTGTGGAGAGCTTGGACACCAGAGAGCTGGACATAGGAGAGGGAGAGGAGACTGATTTTGAGGGACACTGCTTAGGTGTGTGTGTGTGTGTGTGTGTGTGTGGATGCCGAGGATCTTGCACATCATCCTCTCTCTCTCCTCTCTTTCATCTTTCCTTTCACTGCACTGAATAGTATGTATGTATCTATCTACCTATCAATGTATTTGTCTGCATGTCATTTTTTTAAAAAGCGTGAGCATCATTCAAGGAAATAAACAACTCTCCTGCAGAGCACACCAGCAGAGAAGCATTGAGGAGTCATGCTTTGTCATTATCAACACATGAAATACATCCGGAGAATAATTGGCAAACCAATTAAAACCCAGAACAAAACAAGGCAACAGTAAACAGTTTTCCAGATGAGCGATACAGGAGCCGATATGTCTCCTTGTTTTGACCTGTAGCTGCTTCCCCTGGGACAGTTCTTATTTGGAGGGATGCATCATGCCCCACACTTCCGACCCGCGGTGTATTAGAAATTGCCTCACACATGCACAGGCAAGTACACAAACATCGCGGCCCCCTGTTGGCCAATCACGGCAATTTTAATAACGCCGGGAATGGAGCAATGAGGTGCAGCAATCCTCTGAGTGTCATGAAGATCCGATCAGCAAGACAAGTGTGTGGGACCCGCCTCCTGCCTCTGAGCATAATTCTGAAGGTTCTGGAAAGGAGCGGTGACATGCATCATTCCCTGAAGCTTCATCAAAATCCAATCAGCGGGTGATGGACAGGCAGACAGAGGATGAATCACCAATTTTACTGTGTGGAACAAATTTATCACAAAAACAAAAATAAGGAGGCCGCTAGATATATGCTTTTTGGGCTTGTTTTTTTTTTTTTTTTAATACGTTGCCCAGCTGCATATATGTCAAAAGCCTTGTTGTGTTCCTGCGCCTCTTTACACACACATTATGTGTGCTTATTGGCATAATAATGTTCCTTCCGTATATCTAATGGCTTCCTTATTCTTGTTGTTGTGATTTTATGGGCCTGATTGGAAGCCCTTTTCCCTCTGCTGTTTTTAATAGATTGCCTGGATTAAGCGTGATGTGCTGCCAGTGAGCAATATTTGTCAAAATGGTACAAACCCAGTGACATCAGGATTTTTGTTTTTTTGATAGTGTTGCTATTTATATATGGCTCTTTTGATGAAGAGCACAAAGTTCGCCTCTGGCCAGTGTGAAATGTAGCAAATCATTAACTGTAGTAGAAGTAGACAAGGGTAGGTCAAAGGAAAGAAGGTGCACCTAACTATTAATTCAGCACAAAATAACTCCTGGAGTGCATTAAACTTCACAAACTGATCAAATCAAAAAGTGCGAGACTGTCCGAGGGTGGCTTCCAGAGAATAAAGAAAGCTGAAGAAAACGCTTAACAAAGACAGGCTTCTCAGAAATGCAGCCTACTCGCTTCCAACCAGCATGAAACAACTCCTACCTCCTCAACAAAACCAAACCCACACTAACCGGGCCCGTCTCTCTCCCAGGAGACAGTCGCATCCCGTTCTCGGCCGTGTATGCCACCGTGGGCTTTAAGGAGGCCAGTGCCAGGGTCTACCTCGCCACGGTCCCCATCACGGCCAGGATCCTGGAGGTGGAGAGGTTCACCACAGCACAGGACCGCTTCAACCTGTCCCACCACAGGAGCGTCAACAAGGTACTGCACAGACATGGACGCTGTGACAAAAACACAGTGTTGTGCTTTCCTATCAGGCACACACACCATATAGCTGTATTTCAATATGTTGACAAAAAAATGGAGATTATAGTCTTGCTTGCACTTTTCTAGCACCAAGAGCATCAAATGCTGAAATATGATCACATGAATTTTAATCAATAAATTAAGAATAATAAAGAATTCATTTTTTCACACCCTTGATTATTATTTTTTGATTGTACCTGACTGAAAACTTTAATATATATTCAATTGTCTTGCAAATGGAAGCATATAAACAAGGAGCATCGAAATCTTCCCATGTTCCACATACACACACACACACACAAACACACACACACTCACACATACACCCACTGAGCCACTGACCCTCGTTTTGCCCCTTTGCCCCACCATATTAACCTTACCGCTCACAAAGTCTCTCTCTCACGCACATACACCCATTTCCTGACCTCCGCTCCCCCCTGTGTGTGATGTGTGCACATTTTTCGTGTGTGTGTGTGCATGTGTGTGTTTGTGTGTGTAGTCATTGCCGGCGGTGTTTAAGATCGAGCTGAAGCATGGCGAGTTTACCTGGGTGGTGAAGAGGAAGGAGAAACACTTCATGGAGCTGCACAGAGAGCTGAGGACGTATAA
>OMLB01033176.1:0-11188 GCA_900302555.1 Myripristis jacobus
TCATCTTGAGAGGAGGGAGGGATAACAGAAAGAGAGAGAGAAAAACAGGGACGGGAGGGAGAGAGAGAGAGAGAGAGAGAGGAGAGAGGAAGGGGGGGAGGTCTTAGGGTCTTCAGTAGCTGTAATTTGAAGTGCAGTGTGCGAGGAGTAATTTCAATCATCTGCAGTGACTTCTCTCAGGTCATTTAGACACCCTAGATTAATTGAGCTGAGGTAGGAGGAGGAGGAGGAGGAGGAGGTGGAGGACAAAATGGGCCCAGGAAGGCAGAGAAGGAAACAAGCCATGTCCAGAGCCCCCAGACTCCACAGCATGACAAAGGCCGGGGCTGCTCTGTGCGTTGCGGTGCTGCACCGGGAGCCGAGAGCCGAGAGAAAACACTGTGGATGCATTAGCCTTTCCTCTCCACAGCTGGAGCCAGTAATCTGACAGCCATGTCTGTAAATCACATCTCCACGCCCATTCTTCACACTGCAAGGGAAAGAACACACTTTTCTCTCACAGACTTTATCCTTAATTTCATCACCGGGAAGCAGGACAAAGCGCCTGGTTAACGGTCTTTAAGCACTATATTTAGCAGAGTGGCCTTAATGTTAAATGGTTTACCATGCAGATGGAAAATGGAGCATCATTGATATACAGTAATCCTCTTAAGGCGCTCAGTATCACTTGCGAAGCACTGATCTGAACAGGAAAATTCTCTGTCTAAATCGCTGTCTATCAGACGGAATGAGGTTTTGTGTGATATTCTAAAGGCTGGTCTCAGGTCAAATCCACTGGGAGTTTATGAATATCTTCTCATCTCTTGAAATATACATATATTTTTTGTCAGATACCGGTATCAGTAGCCGCAGATATCGGCAGAACAGAAAACAGTGGCAGCGGTATAGAGGACAAGAACTCATCAAATGCTTGATTGCATTTCAATGGAAAACAATCATGTAGTTTCAGTTCCAATGTTTTCTTTTTTTCCTCCCCTGTTTTGTTTGGAGGGCCAACATTGGCTGTAGAGAGACAATGAGATTCAGAAAAACGAGTGACAAACAGAAAAGAGATGGACTGCAAATAAGAACCATTCCAGGGACACAGAGGGATGTCTTTTATACAAAGAGCGCTCTAGTCGAACAGAGGGGTGTTTCAGGCAGGGGGAGCACGCACAATGCCAGCTCCGGCTCAACAGAAAGGCAGAGCAGGTGGAGAGCTGTGTAGAGTGACCACACCAGATAAACACAGAGGTGTGGGGAGAAGGCCGGGAGTTATCAGTCACAAAGAGGAGCGAGCTGGGGAGCACAAAAGCGATTTTGCCGGACTGGCATACATGCACACACAGATCCAGAAATACATGCAAAACACGGGTACACTCGTGCACACAAAGCCCAAAGCCAAAGCAAACTTTATTTATACAGCCCATGTTGTACAATTCAGGGCAATGAAATGTGCTTTACAGTTCAAATGGAGCATTAAAAAGAAGAGGAAAAAGACTATAAAGCCCTAAAACCTCTATACCAAGCAAATTTATCATACCTAAACATATTAACAAGCTTTACACATATACTAAATTAAAACGTTTATTTTTTCCTGTCATTTTTCATCTTTTCCAACTATAAAATACAGTAATATACTCTAAACTATAACTATAAAGTAAAAGAAAATAACTGTCAAGTTGTTTTACTTTTCTTTCTTTTACCTTTTTTCTATTTCTTTCTTTTTGTTTTTCTTTTCTCTGTCCTACAATCAGTTACTATCAGCTCATCCCTATGCCCACTTATGCCCTACATTTCTGTTTAACATAATGCTTGTCTCACTCTAGTATTGTATGTATGCAATGTCATGTAATGTTAATCTATGTTAAAGCATATCTTGCTCCACCAATAAATGAATAAATAAATAAATGAATAATAAAAATAAAATATATATAAAATAATAAAAAATAAATAAATTCAGAGGCTCTCCAGCCCATCTCAGGCAGTCTATATCGCTCCATTTCTCTGTTTTCAATTTTCAATCAGATCTATAACGTTAGTGAGGTGAGCTGAGGCCAATCAATTGTTCCCTTTAATTTTATCCACTTAGGAGCTTCATCAGGGATAACAGGTGTGAGGTGACATCACCCATGCAGTGCAGCTGTAACAGGTCACAGTACGTGCTCACTGAGATTGTGAAGCCATGGACACAGTCTCCTCCTGACGTGACTGCCAGCACAGTCCTGCATGTTGTATATCTGTCAACTCCCCAGGCTGTCATGATCCCTGCATTGTATTTATGATATGAAACTAGCAACACAATGAGGCTTCTGCGTCTCGTGAAGGGATCAGAAATTTGATTTGAAATACACAAGTCTATTTAACTTCTTAAAACCCCTGCCTTTGGTCTGTCCACCCTATCTGTCTTTGCTAATCCACAGTGGTCGACATCAATCTCTGTCACTCTCCAACAGTTTATCTGTGTGCGTGCATGTCAGCCTCAATCAGACTCACTGAGTCTACTAGAGCATAGCATCCCAACTCTGAGAGCGCTCCCTAGATACTGGATACACTCAGCCGAATAAAGCTCCTTTTCAGGCTCAGAGGAATCTTGAGCATTTGTCTGAAGTGACATTTGGGATGGATGTTCCTTGTATGATTATATAAGTATACTGTTGCTAACTTCAAGGAATATGCACCCAGTAGCATCTGCGGT
The DNA here is from genome assembly GCA_900302555.1 of Myripristis jacobus. Taxonomy (NCBI): domain Eukaryota; kingdom Metazoa; phylum Chordata; class Actinopteri; order Holocentriformes; family Holocentridae; genus Myripristis; species Myripristis jacobus. The sequence goes on from OMLB01033176.1 coordinate 2,678, forward strand.
CCTCACATGTTTTGGCTTCCAGGAACCAAAAATCACTGTGGAAGAGCGTCCCTTGGCAATAGCGTTTTTGTGATTTCCTTGCATCTCCAGCTCCCCCTTCCTTCCCCCTTTCCCCCTCTAGTAAACAGGCCCTGACTCAAGCTGCACAGAGAATCATGGCTGCCAACTAGCCTAAGGGGTGACAAGGAACATATTGCTCTCCCTGCCTAACACTTCCAGGATTAAACATTAACTCACAAGGCTCTGAAACTTTAATATCTGGGCATTCATCAGCTGTGTGAGTTTAGCTCCCTACCACAGACTTGTCATCTTGGTTTTTGAGAGGAGGAACAATTGATTTTTCTCAAAGACATTGTTTCATTAACCTGGGGAGAAATGTTTTATATACAGATTGGAAATGCCCGAGAGTAATTAAAATTTGTTGATGAAGCGAGAAAGAAATTGGTATTCAGTGACACTGGTTGTAAATGCAAAATGCTCTCACATTGTTAGATGAATGCGATGAATGCCCGAGACTTAAAATATGATCATGGTGAGTGAAATGAATATGGAACGACTGACACGGTGAAAGAGAAAGAGCATAAACAAATGTGAAAATCAAAAAGAAAATGTGAAAGCGTGGAAACCTTGTGAGGCAATCGATATATTTACCTTAATGATGGGGCTGTAATTCCCTGCGGTAATTCAAAAAAATGGATTGAGCTGGTTTGGCCGGCCGTGCTGTAGATTGCACAACAATGACAAAATGAGAGGACAATTTCAGAGAGAATGTACTGAAGAGCACCGCTGAATGGCCTCCTTTATTCGATCAGAATATATAATGAGGTGAAGACAAATACACGGCGACGCAAACAGTGTGTCTGTTTGCCATGGCAAATATGCAATCACTGCCACATCATGACAGTGTCACCTGTGCAAAAGATGTTGATTTTGCCACGCGGCAGGAGGGTGTTGCATTTCGACTCAACTGAATTCAACTGATGACTGTCTAAATATATTTGTAGTGCTTTACCAGGAAGAATGCAAAGCAGAGGATTTCACTCTTGCACTCCACCTCCCCGTCTCTCCCTAGTAGATGGCAAAGCAACGTAACATCTCTAAATAATGAATATGGGCTCTCGGGGTCAAACGCCCCTTAGGCTCAACCTTTTTCCTGCCAAACCGTCAATACACTGTGGGGACACCTCCCTCCTCATCCCTGTGGTTTTAACGCAGGTGAACGAGTTGATCTGTCAGGTCCTTCCATGCCTTACCCATGGAGCCTGATAATTCACCCTGCCTCCCTAATCTTTATTGCATGCTTTGGTTCTCACCTGCAGCACCGTCTCTCCTCCCCTGCCTGCCGTTCCTCTCTCGGCCTGATCCCCCCACAAGTGCTATTTCTCTGCCTTAACTGCATAAATGCTTACACAGAGGAATGACAACTTTGGGGGATGGTGACTCTCTTCCTAACACCGTTTTATTTTTGTCTGTCTCTCGCTCATACGTGACATGGTTGCGAATGCGGCGCTTGCATATTTCATCTGTGTGTGTGTGTGTGTGTGCATGTGTGTGTCCGTGTATTTCTGTGTGTCTAATCCTGGGGGAGTAAAGATGATCAATCTCTAGAGAGTCTTCACATCTTCACACGTTCACATGCAGAGCTCCCCATGGGCTATATGCAGCCATCTCTACGTATCATCTGTGGACGAGAAAGACATTTCATGAAGTTTAAAAAAAAACCTGCTGCGTTTCCTTATTGAGTTTTGACAATGTTCCCCCAGTAGATTTCAGTATATCTCCCTACTGATTTTCTTTATTCCCTCCTGAATTTCCCCCTGCAAACTGTACTTCATTGGACAGATATTGGTGTTTATAAAGGAGAACAAAATGACAGCTAAAAACGAATGGAAGATAAATTGACTACAGTGATACATGTGAAGTGCAGCATTTACATTAAACAGTAGCTACAAATTGCATCATAAGATAGTCAGGGAATTGGGGATGTGCCTCAGTCATCAGATCAGTTTCCACTGTCCACACAGAAAAACACATCTCTACAGCAGGACAGGCTTTCATTAACTCCACCGAAGCCTGTTCCTGAAACGTGCATTGCATCATTACCCTCAGCTCAGTGTTTGGAAAGACTGAACCAATGAATCATAGGCAGAGTTCAGCATTCAGCCCCTTCCTGTCCGTCTTGCATTCGCAGTCAGCGCATGAGGCTAAGTAGAGCTCTGGAGAGTCCAGATTATCATGCAGAAACACCCAGGAATCTGCCTCCCACACTCCATTAAAACATCAACCCCAAGGTGCTGGATGCAGTAGGAAACAGGAAACGCGGGCTGTGCGCTCGGCTGGCTACGGCTGGCTACGGCTCAGCAGCTGTACAGGTTCAAACATGCATTCATTAAGGTCATTGACCGGCCAGGTGGGGGGTCTTCATCCTCGGTTTTCTTGGGAACGGGCTGTTTCCTAACAAAGATGAATAACATTTTTTTTCTCGTCACATTTTACTCTCCAGGTGCTATATCAAGAAATCTGTGTAATAGTAGAGAGTTGTAATGGACTGTTGATACAGACTGTCATCACTGCAAAAAAAAAAAAAAAAAAAAGAGGTTCCAGAATTTTCTTCAATGCAACATCATTCGGTCTGATCTGACTTACTCTGCCTTGTTTCAAAATCCTGTAAAACTTCAGTTAAAAGGCGACTTCCCAATTAAACGCAGGGACTCTTTTATCGGCCGGGTCTGTGGGTCTGATGTGCGTAATAAAATGAAACAGATACAGATACAGAGGAGAACAAGAAAAAAAAGATAGCCTTGGGAGGCTTTGAGAGATATTTTCCCGTTTTTTCCTATATCCTTAATGTTCTGGTATCTTTTGATTATGTTGTCTAGTTTTTGCTGAGCAAGAATTTTGTGCAAAAGGAAATAAAAGCAGGTCTTGAATAGATGCAAGTCCCAAATTCGGGCGGGTTGCTTTTGATGATTAAAGCAAATAGAAACCCGGGCTACAAACTGAAGTGTTGCAGTGTTTACATTTGTTCCCATTACAGTTCCAGAAATTAGTGGGATAATCTCATCCCACTGGCAGGTTTGTTCACTTGTTTTAAGAAAACACAGAATATGAGACTAATTGACCTGCTGAGATGGAGATTTTAGCTGCGATGGTATTCCTTCTCTTGTCTCGTTGAAAACTTAAACGACTCCTCAGCACTTCTCATCTGTGATAATTCCTAAATTTGTAGTGTTACAAAATCTATCTGGTTGCAAGAAAATAGTATCAACCCCACAGACACACACAGACACACACACAGACACACACAAGCGAGTGTAGTGTTGCACAAAAGTGTGTTTTCCGGTAAGTATAAAAAAAATGTGACAAATAAGTACATGACAGCACTCTGATGTCCTGAAGTGGAGGCTGGTGTGATTTAATTTCAAACAACATTTAAATATATTAAAAAAAAAAAAAAAGATTATTTCATCCAGACTTTTTTCCTGGCAGCACTTCAGAATGACTAAATGAGAACATTTGGTCTTTTTCAGTCTTTTGACAAACAACGTTTTTTTTTTTCAGTACACCTTTGCTTATTTTTCCTTTCACAGACAGATTAAAACTTCTTTGAAAATCCACATTAAGCTAACATGACAGCACCCTCATTATTTTTGATGTGTGATTCAATAGATCTGCACTTTCTGCAAAAGTCATAATTGCCAAATCATTTTTGGAGGTGACCTTGCCATTACAAAGTCATACGTTTGTGTTAGGAGGGCTGTGTATTTTCCTTTACTCCACATGCACCAAGTTAAGGCACTTCTGGAGGGTATCTCCGCCTCCTTTTCCTGTCCCGTGGCCACACAAGGAGAATGTGGGTGCATAATACAGGTAGAATGTCACCATGATAAATCTAACCTTTCCAGGGAGCCCTTAGTGGCTGCGTACCTGTGTACTTGCATTAATAACCAGATCTATCAAAGGGGAGTTTTCAGTTGCATTAGTGTTTGGGGAGTAATTGCTGTCAGCGGGTCTGGTCATAAATCCTGACACCTCAATCACAGCAGCTCCATAAATCACACTTAAAAAGTTCACATCTGATGTACACTTTCCCACTGCCCCTGCCTGCTAACTGGAAACTGCTGCAGAATCAAACTAAGTGAACACAGAGTCTCCCGTTTTCCATACTTCTGTAGGCATACTTCCAGGTTCCACTTCCCTGCAGAACTTTGAGGGTAAGTACAAAGTTTAATGACATTAAGTAAGTGGGCTGGTTCCAGGTTTCTTTATGGGCTCAGCCAGATAATCAAAATCCCACCTTGGATGTCACTCTCATAGCCCTAAGCACCAACCCGCCCCTTCTCCATGGCTCAGTCCGTCAGTAACTGGTGCTGATGAGGCAGTCTGTGCCATTTCCCTTGAGTTTGGGGAGCCAACAAGTCAGATTGGCTGAATAATTTGATGAGACAAGTGAGCCCCAGGTAGTTTAATAAATCAGTAAAGATGTCCCCACCGCGGGAGGGGATCCTCTGCGGTGAGGCAGGCAAGGGGAAAATCCTCCGAGCAAGTGATAGTGGGAAGGAGTCTGGCCTCAGCTGGCCAGGACAGCAATGCATCTGAGGACGATCAAGCCACTCGTTCTTTATGTGGCCTGTAAGCACTTTGCTACCTTTCACCTCAAAGCATCTCAAAGGTAGACTTACATAGCCAGATGTCAAATTCGGGTTAGAACCTTGTGTGACTTGGTCATAGGCTGATCTTATAGTGAAACTGTGCATCTTCCAACTACTAGCATCCAAATGGGATAGATACCAGTAACTAGCTACATACTGAGATTACACTTCACATGTGGTTTTTTTTTTCGCAAAGGTTTGTATTCTTCACCAAATTTCAGTGTTTGACAGCAGCAGTAACCCTGCATGGCGTAAGAGGGATTAGGCCTACTTTGGTCTTGCTGCTTTAGCAAGTCAGCTCCTCCATCCTTTGATTACCCTCTCACCACTAGCTGGTGAGATATCTCCATCTCTTCTTTAATGGACTAATTAGGAAATGCCTCCCAGTCTTTTCAAAGCAGAGTGGAAGGAAGATTTAGTGAAGTCAGTGTCAAGGCAGGTGAGCCTATCAGACATAGCCAAGAATGTGCACAGGTAGGGCATGGGCCTTTGTCTTATTGACCTCTTTTTGACTGTTGTTAGCTGTAAAGTGCCATTTTTTAATTCATAGGACATTTAAAAAAATGCCATTTGTATCTTCTGTGCTACTCTCACAGACAGAAGCAGCTTGACATAAAAACAAAGCCTTTTTTTTGTATAAGTCCTCCCACTCAATCCTCAACTCTCAAGCTTGCTTGCTAAGTTCTGAATGCAAACTGTGCCTGCTGGTGATTATACTGGCCCTGGTGTACACTGTGATTTCCCACCCTGTATATTTCTCACTCTTACATGAGAATGGAGTCAGGAACCCGGTAAATTAAAAATTCCATGCATTGTTGTGTCTAATGATGTTATCTTACCTTTTCACCCACTCACACACTACAGTGCTCTGCCCCCGCCTCATGAACTGATTACTCCAAAAGCTGCAGGTAAAATAACACATCAACCCAACAACCAAAATGTAAAATAATTTTCATTAATAATGTTTAGCACCCAGCTTGATAAGTTCATTTATCATTGCATTGTTTACCTGTAGTGATCAGGTCACTGTTTGTTCTGACCAGTTTAAGAGGTGGATTCCCACAGTTGTGAGTGAGATTTACCGATGTGAGGAAGCATAGTAATTAGTTTCCTGCATCTTTTGGTGGACTGCTTTCTGTAGTTCAGAGGAGTGTAGTTTCAGTAGCTGTGGGGCCAAAACCGATGGAAAGGTTGCCATTCTGTCGATTTTTAGCCCCTCCCCTCAAAATGTCTGCACAAACCTCCTCCCTCAAATGTATTGTGTACTCAGTGATCTATGATGCTGTCAATCAAAACCAAGCAAACAAGCAAACAAGAAATCCAGACAGCTGTGCTTTTTATGTTTTTGACAGTTCACTAACATCCATATTCATGTTTGTGATCATTACACACATTGTCATGCATTACCTGCCTGTCTCCCAGACACGCAGCACATTGTACGTACAAGCAGAGCTCCTGTAGCTGATTATGGGTAGGTGCAGGCCAGACGTGTCTCTGTTCTTCCAGATGTGTTATTCCTCCTTCATTGTTAGACCTCAGAGGGGAGAGAGATGGATGGAGCCTGTCCGCCTGCAGGTAATCTGATTATGGGACCATTAATAAAACATCATTCATTAAGAGCCTGTATCAATCTGCCATCAACATCAAGTGGTGCACTCATCAGAGGAAGAGAAAGAGAGAGAGAGAGAGAGGGAGGGAGGGGGAGAAAGAGAGAGAGGATGGAGATAGTTAAGGAACAGCACTACTTTGTCCTTATCATGTATTTTACAAAACCACATTTGCTATTGATGATCTTTGTCTCGACATGCACTTTCACTCTGGGGGAGCAAAAAAAAAAAAGTTACAGGCACAATAGAAATTGTGCAACTGTGAATTATTATGGAAATATTGAGCTTATTTTCTGCTTGGTTAATGTTACTGTATGTTAATTTGATTAATTTAACTCCATTGTTGTGCATTGTAACTATTGTTTGTTTGCTTTATTCTCCATTATGACTGTCTCATTTCTTCAGTTCCCCTCATCCTTCCATCTCTCTCCTCCAACCGTCTTGTGCATGCTCCTCCTGCGGCACAGCAGAGTGACAATAGCCGCCCAACCTCTAGTTCCCAGAGGGCCTTCATTATGACTGACTGTATTATGTAAAGCACTTAAAATGCCTAATTATGCTCTCTGCCTGGCTCTATTTTAGTTCCTAAGTGCTGCGGTCTTGTGACTGATGGTCCTCGGGGACTTTTCACTCTGTGTTTGAAGTATTTTTCTCATATCCTCTCTTCACTTTACAGTGTGTCTTCAGACAGAAACACCTTCTATCAGAAATGGCGACAGTCCGTTGTCTGTGAAGGCACGGGGTTGGGACTCCTTAGGTGGAAACAATGTGCCTGTGGAAGTGAGGTTGGTGATAATTGCGTTGGGAATAATTATATGCACTCTTATGTCTTTGTATGTAGATTGCAATCAGGAAATCGTTAGGAGTCATGGAATCTATAATTGAAAAAAATGTCTTTGAAATTCCTGAAAATGGATTTTAAAATCAGGTTAATCTTAAAATGTCTCCAGAGTGGGCAAATGATTCAAAGCAAGTGCTTACATAATTAAAACATAGCCAGGGGTTAGAAAAATAATTTTTACTCAACATTGTAGGCAAATATAAGCTGTTATGAAGCTGTTATTGTGATTATTGTGTGATTGTGTGATTATTGTGATTCATGGTTGGTGACAGGGAGAGTTATACTGTGTTCATGGCATTTCATCTGCAGAGAAACGTAATTGAATCTCCCCTTCATCTGCACTGATTGCACTGCAGCGCCTTTTCAACCTCAACAATTTCTGTTGAAGACTACTCACACACTAAGATGAGAACTTGTGTGTGTGTGTGTGTGTGTGTGTGTGTATGTTCACCTCTGGATGCATGTGGGTGAATCAATGTGGGTGTGTTCAACACAGGCAGCCAAAGTAAAAAAGGGTGAGTAAGGTTTTGCGTGTTAACATTGTAGGTGGAATTTGTGGTGCGTTATGGATTCAAGTCTGATTGTCTCCGAAAATTATCATAAACAGAACAAATCGCTAATTGTTTTGGCACTATGTTTACAGCAGAAATTCTTGCAGCATGCTGCCTTCTTCCCCAAAACTCTACAGATTGCATTTAATGCCTCCATGTACAGGGAGCTGGGTCATATCCAGGTCAAGCCCAGGTTATACTCAGGTCAGAGCTAAAGAGAAAACAATACATTTGATGACTCTTTCTATATGTGAAGCTGCAGACTCTAAACAAAGATGGTCTGTCCATATGTGAGCCTCTGACCATCTTGTCTGTCTCTAAGTCATTCACGTTAGGCCTCTTATGGGTAAAACTCTCTGCTGGGTCCCTATTTGCTATGGCAGCCAGAGCAGATGGCTGTCTATTGACATGCAAGGAAGCCTGTCTAATGTAGGCAGTGTAGTGGGGTGTTACCGGCAACAGGGGAAAACGGTTGATGGAGTTTAAAGTGAATTAGCTTTATGTTTCGTTAGCGTTTATTGCTGCCCTGTGAGTGAACGCTCTAGGTGTTCAGGAGAAAATGTGAAAGGTAGAGACAGGACGGGGAGAGGGGGAGACGGCTGAGGGACGCCTGCTGTTGATTCTGATTTTTTTCTCACTCTCATGGGCATTTAACATTCTCATACCCACTGCGCACACTCACACACACACACACACACACACACACGCACACACACAGACTCACCCAAGGTTAATCCAAGTTTCCTGCCTTGGAGAGCCCATAGAGCCAGACACAGTAACTAAATAGCCCTCTGTTGGCATTTTTAGGATATGGGATGATGGGACATGTGATTAGACTGCAGAATAATGCGTACAGCAGC
>OMLB01033191.1:3167-31907 GCA_900302555.1 Myripristis jacobus
CCCCCCCTCCCTCTATCTCCTCTTCTTTTCTTTTATAATAAATCAAGTCCTAGATGTTGTACATGGGGGAGAACATGCTCAAACAAACTTGGATTTGTTTGTTTTCCTGTTTTATATTTGACATTGCTGTCCCTCATGTGCACACGCAGACAGATAAACACCCCGCCCTTGGATGACAAAAAAGGAATCAGGAAAAAAAACGGAATCCTACTGAAATAATCATTGCAGTTTGCAACAGAAAAGTCAGTACTAAACATGACCTGTGATTGCTATATTCTGTTTGGCTTGGGCTCACAGCTCTAATGCAACATTCAGAAAATGGGAAAATCCAGCCTCATGACTTTATTCCCCCCCACCATGAACTTTCTGAAAGCTTTGAGAATGTAAACTTTTTAAAAATAAACATTTTTTACTGGTCACAAGGAAATTGCTAGATAATTTCCATGTCATGAGATCATATTGAGACCTTCTGGACATGAAAAGCATCAATCATTTTTTTTCTATCGAACGAATGACACAGTACTTACAGTGTGATATTCCATGTGCAGTTTATAATATGTTAATTTGTTTGCTTAATCATGGGATATGCCTTGAGAAATACACAGCTGCCTATTTAGTCTGTCCTCCCGTTGCTCCCTCAGGCGCTGCGTGCACCCAGATCCCGATGACTTCTTTCTGCAAGACCCGCTCACAGTGGAATCCGCGCAGCTCTGATAAACACACTGTGGGTTATGGGTGTCCGCTCCGAAATGATAAACAGACACACTGCGCAAAAGAAGCTCGGGGCTAAGTTTTACTGTGATGCAGGTTAGGGCGAGCAGGTTCAGTACGTCTGTCTGGTTATGTTGGCACGCTTTGACAGTGTCTCCGGTGTGAGACAGGCATCCGATATTAAGACTCATCGCACGTGACATGGCTTGCATGTTTCAGTTGCGCAAAAGTCTCTGTTGCACTCTCAGACTGTGTCTCATGGTATTTATGTTGCTAGTATATTAACAGTTTCGGTATGGTCAGTGCATAAGTTCAGCATTTTTATATGTTTTACATGGGATTTCTGCAGTAGATCAAATGTATTCATTAAACAGGCCAAACTCTTTGTTTTCTTATGTTTGCAATAAAAGTAATGCAAAGCATGCATAGGTTTGTTATCTGTGGAAGATCATGCATCATTAGTGAGTGCTGCAGGTGCTTACTGGATCGCCACCTACTGGTCAGAAGCTGAAGGTGCAGTCCGAGATAGGGAGCAGTGGATTTCTCAGGGCAGTGTGTTTTTTGGGCTTACAGTCTGTTGTAAGTGCTTTTGTGTATGTGGGAGCACAGCAATGCCAGGCTCATGTTGAGCCTCACAGCCATTCCAGCAACACACATTTATAAAAAACAAACAAACAAAAAAAAAACAATAAAACTGTCTTTGATACCAGTATACTGTCCATGAACAACAAGGGTCCAACATACCCAACGATTACTGCTTGACAGCAGCAATAAATGAAATCAGAGCTTTGTTCTGCAAAATTTCCTACTGTGTTCCTGTAAACGCCCCATGGTGACTTGAGATCTGGAGACTAATATAATTTTACGACATGATGCGAGCCAAGGGAGTTGTTTTGTGTCGAGAATCAAGTTGGATTAAGACTTAATAATGAGGAGCTTCTCTGAAACTTCAATACCCATGAGGCTCTGTGCAATTAGACAGATATAAAAGTGCAATTACCCTTTTGTTGTTGTTCTATTCTATAGTCATTTACTGGTGTTTAATGTCCAGGGCATCCTCTGGGTATATGATGATTCTTTCTTAATTTTGTGTTGTATTTATTTTTAAAAGAAAAACGGAACACAATTTGTTCATTAAGAGACCCCTATCAATAGTAATTTTATGCAACTTACACTTCAGATTTCTTCCCAGGCATTAGTCGTTGTAATTACTAGTCTCTCATTCTTTGTTTTGCACTTTTTTATTGTAGTATTATAAAAGACCGATGAGTTATTGATGTGACCATCCATCTCTCCCTCTTTGAGTTTCTAGCCTAGTTTGTTGCTGTAAAAGTGTGTGGACATTTATCCACAGCAACAAATTCCAGTGTAAAGACGGCATGAAACAAGGCGTAAGAGTTAAACGTGAGCGATACAGTCATTTTGTTGCGACAGAAGATTAAAGATCAAATGTAGATTCGTTTTTCTTAATTCATAGGAGCTGGCTCCTTTAATGAACTCTAAAGACGAGAGAGAATTTTTGATGGAGTCCCGATGCCGGGAGACTTAAGGCCACAGGGACACAAACGAGGACAGCAGCTTTGCCCTTCCTGTTTGCTTTTTTAGGGTTTCTTTCACCTGGTTGATTTCTTTGTTTTTGTCGTCCCACAGAGCAAAAGCAGTTCCTCCATCCATGCACTTGTATAGTCACTTTCCCTGAGCTTTCTAGGCTTAGATTTCTTTTTAAGTTAAAGTAAACAACAGTCAGAGGACCTTCTGACTATAACCGGTCATTTAAATCCTTCATGTCTGGGAAAAGTGTGACTTGCATAAAGCTACAGTTGTTTACTACTGACTGGACTTGAACATATATGACTGTTCCCCTGTCTTATATCATTCCACACGTTTGTCTGTGAATTTACTTTGGAATAGTAACTGTAAAGAATTTGGTAAAAGTACTTATGTTTTTAAAAAGAAATATTGATGTGTTTTCAATTTTATTTCCCATGTTTGAACAAAGTATGTAGAATTTAAAAAAACAACCAAATAAAAATTAAGTAAACTTTTAACGCAGCGTGCTCACAGTGACTTATTGTTTTGTTTGCAGACAAAGCGGTTCATGTGTTCTGAAGTACAGAGTTATCATGACGGGATGTGTCGTCCACCGCAGCTCCGTGACATCACGCTGGCCCTGGTCCATGTTGCATGAGTGTTATCAGATGTGTCACACTTAAATATACTTTGTTATTGTGGATAGGCTGACTTCATCTGTGTTAATGCCCTCAGGGAGAATGAAGAGCAAAGATGACAGGTAGAAATGAAAACATGTTTTATTTGGTAACTGCATGCATTAATAGTTCAACAATGTTCACCAAATTGTAAATTTTGCAACGTCATTCTTGAAGCAAAGGCAAGGTTTAGCACTGTAGTAAGCACAGATCAATTTAAATATAGCTGTTAGCAGTGAAGGACAGGATAGCACAGCATTATACAAAAATACAGTCTTTCATGACTGACCTGCAAGGTATTATAGTCCTTGTTATCACAACACGGCACAAATTGCTATATTCCCTTCAAATCTGTCAACAAGTGGCATAGCGCTTACTTTATCTTTAAAATGATCTCTCTGATTAACCTGAGCTTCGAGTGGATTGAATACTCTGGCAGGATTTTTCAGCCCGTCGAATGTTTCATGCAAATTAGCTTGGCCATTTATAGTCTGTTCCTCCTTTTGCCTTTTGCAAACTAAAATTGCACTTGTTATATCATTCCTGTTATATTGTTGAATATCATTCAGTGGTTCATGAGAACAGGATATCAAAATGTTTTCCAAAACATTCAAAATGGAAAATCATAGGCTGACTGATATCGACAAGTTTCACATGTCTAAGACTTGTAGGGGCTTTTATGTATCAATTTTGTATTTTATGTACCAATTTTTTTATGTCCCAGGGCTACCGATCCACTAAGTTAAAATAAAGTGAATGTCTGAGAACTAGCCTGAACAATAATAATAATAACAACAACTATATTAATAATAATTACAGTCTGGGTAATGTATTCATTATATCAAATTTGTGATATGAGACAAGTTATCCTCTGGGATTTTGAATATTGTAATATTGCTATATGGTAAAAGTGCTGTCTTTTCCTGGTCTGTATCGCTCAGCCCTAATAATAATGATAGGAATCCAATACTTTGCTATGGTAACCTAAATAGACAAAATCATAAAAAAAAAAATATGATAAAGATAAAGGAATAGGCAATAATATTTGGGCAACTGAGTAAATAAGCTCAGTGGTGGTACTTGTGAATATAGTGGAGAAAAACAGTCCCCCTTGAGAAGCTCTTTGATCCCCTTTGATACCTTCTGCTGTTCCTCAAACAGCCACACTATTGGGGATCTTGTCAGGGGACATGTTGTAGTAGGGCAGCTTCTTCCCCTCGTTCCTCCTCTTGATGACGCTGTTTATCTCTCTCAGCCGCTTCCTGAACTTCTCCATGGCCTCCTTCACTGGCTTCTCTATAAAGTGCTCATCAGGGTACATGCCCAGGTACAGCTAAAGGTGAAGGAAACCACATGTACAAAAAGGGGAAAGCTTTGGATATCTGAGTGTCTTTTATATTAAAAAAAAATTATGTATTGTATGGCTGGTCCTTTTGAACACCTGGTCGGCATTTGGATGCGTGTATGTTTGTGTGTGTGTGTTTGGACACAAAGTGCCCCCTCTGTACCTCGTTCTCCTGGTACTGGCTGAGGGCCCAGACGGCCCCCAGGTGCCAGCTGGAGCGCCCACGGTCAGGGAGGCTCTCGATGATCAGCTGCACATCTGCCAGGCCTTTCTGCGTGGGAGGGGGCTTCCGCATGGTTGATGGAGCATTGGGGATCCAGGAGCACCAGTCATACTGGAACGCACACAAAGAAACGAGTGCTGAGCTCATGTGTGCCAGTAAGCGCACACACACACACACACACACATACACACATTCTGTTTCCTGAAATGAACAGCCTTTCTGACAGTCATATCTGCGGAAAATTCTGCTAATCTAAAAGAATTCATTCATCCCTGCGGGGCTGACATGTTAGCAATTGGCTTTAATAAAAATGTTGAATGACAAGGTCTCTTTTGTCTTTAACCCACCTGTCCAAAGTTGACAGCTGCATGCTGGGCTGAGGCAGTGAAGATGACGACAGTCAGGTACTCGATGAGCTCCTCGCGTGATTTCAAAGACTTGGGGAACTCTGTGCAAACCGCATGGGCAGATGAAACTGACAAAGTGAGCTTTCATCTTTGCAGAGAACTGATTTCTCTTTTGCAAGGGTAAAGGCTGTGTAAGGGAGCCTTGCACAATGCACACAGACAGGTAATGGTGAAATGCAGGAAGCCGATTTCAACACTGCGCTCAGTCAAAGTGACACCATCAAGCGACTGTGACTTCCTGTCTCCAGCCTCACACCATCCATCTGCTATGACTGAGATCTGAACCTGCTGTGCCACCTTACATACATCTGCTCCTGTCCTCACTGTGCCATCCAAATGTAATGAAATACTGAAGGTGAGTGAACACTCCTTGAAAGAAGAAACTATACACACTGTCATTCGGGTGATTTATAGAATGCTGCAACACTTCCAGGTATTTTAACAGGGTTTCTGTAACGTGTACCCACCGCAGTGATCGAAGTCCTGCATACCGAAGCTGCATGCATCTTTAACAAAGCCCTGGATCTCTTCGTCTCCCTGTACCCTCTCATCACTGCTGTAGTAGATGTGCACCACATCAGACACAAAACTATAAGAGAAAACACAGAAAGATGCCACTTCTATAAAGGGATGTCTGTGTATGTTTATATGGTTGGGTGGAATTGGGCCCTCACATCTCTCTGTACTCAGTATATACACACTTAAAGAGAACTCTGTACCTCTTGGTGGCCTCCCACACCATGTAGCCATCATCTCTGTAGAAGTAGGTGGGCAGCTCCTCCTTGTTGTCCACACCACGGGCCTTAATGGCATCAGGGAAGCACAGAGATCTGAAGGTCAGATTCATCATGGCCTTCTGAACCAGCTGGACATGACCGCCGCCTCCCGTTGCATTGGCCTGAGGGACAAGATACAAGATAACGCTGCACCATAATAACGCACTTACTCATTATCCATGTAGCTAATGAGACCTTTATTTGGTGGGGAATGAGACATCAGGGTCAGTAATGTCAGAGTAGACGTCTCAGCGCTGCGCGGTTTCAAAGGCGACTGGCGTTTTATTAATCAGCTTGCCTGATTTCTTGCGTGTAACCTGAGCCGTTCGTTAATAACAAGTGTGCCTCGAGGAAGGTATGCACAGATTTTGAAATATGACCAATGCTTTGTCTTTCCCTATGGGGTAAAGTTAATGTGTTAGACGTTAAACTGCCTGCTCCAGACCTTTCCTATTAACACTCCCACAGTAGTGAGAAGTGCAATTTGACAGGAGAGCAAAGACAAAGATGGCAAAGACTTCAGAGGATGTGTCTGACAAGGTTGCAAATCCCATCAAAGAAGAGGAATTTGGGACTTCCTCAGCCTTTATTTTATCCCTTTTCCTTTTGTGTTAGACAGATAATAGATTGAATACAGCGTTTCACCTTCTGCTTGTTGGTAAAGATGATGGTCAGCTGTGCTATAATCCCAGCCCTTTAATATCTCATCTCCTGTCAATATGGACCAAAGTCTCTCAAAATTTCATAGTCAACTCATATCTTAACCTTGAATCAAGTACTTTACTGAACCTCAAACTATGTAAAGCCCCACTTCTTGTGGAACGACTGGATTAGCAGAGGAGCAGCATATGAGGAAGATAATCTGACATCCCTCAATAGACTTGTAAAAGGCCTTTCCATAAGGAGCTACTATCAGAAGTGACAGTCAGGAGAAGAGATACTGGTGTGCACCTCAAGCTCCAGTATGAACAACTATAACACTTCTTATGTAACTTTATGGATGCACATGTAGTCCCCCCACAGCAGTCAAATGTACCGTCTATCATAATAAATATTCTTAGCATGGGCCACGAGGTCTCACATCACTATCCAATCAGCTTTCATCAATTAATCAAAATGTCAGATGAAGTAAAGGCTTCCTGGTAGAGAGATCTTTATATTTTAATCACTGAAAGAATGGATTCATATTTCCATTAACAGCGCAAAAATGTCAAGGGAAATTAAAATCAGATTCTTCTAATTAAAGATTTTAAACTGCTATTATTTGACACCATCGGAGCAGTATTATGTGTGGGGCTGCAGAGTGCAAAGGGGGGCTTCTTTTTTCCTGTGGTATGGAGGGCAGGACGGAAAAATACATATTTAAATAAGGCAGATACATAATGTATGGAGGTGAGTGGTGCGCATGAAGGTCACTGTGCATGCTCTATATGAATATCGAAGGGAATATCCCTCTGGCGGCTTTTCTCTAATTTTGCTTATCTTAATTGATGTGCTCCTCTTCTTCTCCTCCGTTTCCCCCCTCCGCACATGCTCTTCACTTACTAAGTTACTGCAGTTAGCTGGTCCACCTTAAACGTCGCTCGCAAGTCCACCTTAAATGAGCTTGCAGGCAGCAGGCTCTCAAGGAGTAATTTGAAGTATTTATTTGAGTTGCTTTGTTTTTCTTATTTGTATGCGCTGGGTGTCTGTGTGTGGCTTGGAGGGTTGGCTGATTGTTTGGATGGAATAGGTCAGATTCTCCCCTGACCGCCAGTCCACGCCCTGGGCTGCAGGTGACTGGTGATAACGACGTGAATGCCTGTTCCTGCCCAAAGTGTGAAATTAATTTAGCCATACTAAAACGCATTTAGAGGGCTCGGCCATTGTGCAATTGTTCCTTTTCTTCCTTTTCTTGTGCTTTCCTTGCCACTCCGAGTAACCACTCCCTCTTTTGCACGGTTGTGTTGTGTTCGCACCTTGCACTTTACCTTTCATTTGCATGTTTGTGTATGTGTAATATCACCCCTCATTTGCATTAATCCAGAGTGGGTCTTCTCCTAACTCTTTCCCCAGCTTGGTTTTACTTTACCCAGCGCCCCTTTGTATTCTTGGGCTGCAGCGCCTTCTGATATTGTTTTACATGATTTTTATTGTCGTCAGCATTAATGTTGCCATACCTTGCTTTCTAGTAATGTTATTGTTTGGGTTTTCTTAGTAGATTAACCTTGGAAACCTTGCCTCTACTGTTCCTTCATGTTGTACGGCTTAAATCTCACCCCCCGGTCACATCTCAAAAGCTTCAATACACACTGCGAGACAGAGAAAATATAAGCTGCATGATTTTAACAAGTATGTGCATTGGCAATGTAAGAAACATGAGTGGGTTAACCCTGCTTTGATTACTGTTTTTAAGATTTTGCGCATTCCACACAACCCTCTCCTTCCCACTCTTATTTTTCTCTCCTCCGATCTCCCTCATTAATATTCAACGAAAACAATCTATTTGATCACCCTCCTCACTTTCTCTCTCTGTCTCTCTCTCTCTCTCTCTCTCTCTCTGTCTCTCATGATGCTATCTATACCCTGTATCTGCTTTGGCCTTTTGGACTTTGACACAAACTCACCTTGTCGAAGATGCCGCACTCGCAGATGAGCTGCTCTCTGGCCTTGGTGTTGATAGCGATGGTGAAGCGGATGTGTGGCATAAGCAGCTGAGGGAAGGCACAGCAGTCAGTCACTCATGAATCACCCGTCATGAATCAGTGTTCATTAGTCTGTCCATCCATCCTTTCATCTGTCTGTCCATCACACAATGTCATAACTTCAAAAAGAAAGGCTCGACCAAAAGGGCACATGGTGGAGGGCGTTACTTGCTTACTTGTTTGTTATTTGGATTGAACCACCATTCAAGTCAGTGATTTGATCTCATACTAATTCTATCAATTAAATAAACATGAAATAATGCAAGACAACTCATTTTCTTCTGTTACTTACTCTGAGAAAAACATAGCTGACAAAAGAAATTCCAATTCACAGAACTCAGTTAACATTTTCGATTTTTTTTTAAAATCATGATTGAATCGATTCAAAGCATGTCATATCGATTCAGGCCTAAATCAGAGTGATTTATTGTTTTTCTTTTAGCAGATTGATGCAGTTGAATGAGATAGAGTTTATAATCGATGCACTGATGGAATGATTACACCTCTATTACCTTATAGACAGGGTGGACCGCAGGAAGCTGCCTGTACATGGCAATACCAAAGACCTCTGTCATCAGATGCGTCCTGAGCAGATGTGTGACCGTCTGGTGTACCTGGAAGTCGGCCGAGCGGACCCAGATTTTAGCCAGGAGCCAGTCATACTGACCATCAGTGGGCAAGAAGATCGGGTTGTCCTCGCCTGGAGTCTGGCCCAGCTGAAAGAGAAATGATGAGGGAGAGAGGGAGGTGAAGAATCAAAACGAGGATGTGCCGGAGCAGGATGAGGAGAGAGATGAGAACAGTGAGATGTCTGTTCAATTTATTTTATCTGAGGACTGGTGTGGCACACACCTGCTGTAGCCCAACGCTCCCACCGTACCTGTATGGCCAGAGGCAGGATCTTGTTCTGAGCGTTCTTGTAGAGAAGACAGATCGGAGCGGCCAGGTACTGCAGGGTGCACGGGTCCGTACAGTTAGGACAGATGCCATCTAAAACCTCGTAGTCTGTTATGTAGATGTTACCTGCCTGGGGGGAGAACACATGAGACCCTGAGAGTGTGTTTGCGGATGTGTGTTTGTGTGGGATCATCTTTTTCTCCAAAGGCAGCTGGTAGTTGTGTGACTGTGAGTGACAGAAAATACTGTTCTTCCTAATTACTCCATAGAATTCAATGTGAGAATTCATCGAGAGAGAGATGACAAATGGCTTTTTAACCAATCTCAACAATATAACTTTAAGACTGTATGTGCAAAAGCTGCTGTGCATCTTTTCCTGTGCGACGGCTAAAAATACCACCACGGAGGAGATGGAGAGAAGCGGGCCGGGCGAAAGAAAGAGACAAATTACAAAGATTGTTATCTGCACCTCTATTTCCTGCTCCAGAGTCATCTCTCTCTCCAGGCAGACGGCAACCATCTCGTGAGTGACAGGGAACTTGTCTGGGAGTTTGGTGCATTTCCGGATCATGACTGGGTTGCAGCCGTTCAGAAACTGGTACCCAAACATGAAGTCCTCCCTCCAGTGCTGCATCACATACTCTGGACAAAATAGGATACAATAAAACATGCCAGTATTATTACAGTATACGCTGTAACAGTGGAATATCATACAATACACTGCGATACTAATAATAATATTACCTGAAATTGTGTTTTTGATTCTCACAAAGATCGTCTCAAAATCACCAAAGTCGCTCCAGGAGGACTGGAACATGTGCATGAACTGGTTCACAAACAGGTTCTCTATTCTGGGGGTAAAGCATGTTGTTGACATCATCATCATCATCATCATCATCATTATAATCAACAGCAGCACAGCCACATTCAGAACACCCACATTCAGATCAACCACAAGGTCAGCATATCTCAAATCTGATGTTGTCTAGTGTAATAATAATAACAGTATGATGCTTCAATCATCCATACTAGCACTAAAGAGCTAAATTAATTCTGTAAAATACAATAAACAGTGGTATAGAGTTGTGGTGCTACCCGAGGCCATAAGAGCAATACATGCAAATTTAGCTGTAGAGGTCGAGCCATGACTCTTCACCCACCCCCAACCGCTTCTCAAGCTCCTGATCAGAATTTAATATTGTTATGCATTATTTGCTTCAGCTGTTTATAATTTTTATAGCCTCCTTTTTCCCACCACTACAGAGCAGCCATGTATAATGAGGCAGCTTGAGACAGCGGCTGCACTCTGGCATTCTGTCTTGCTGCTTTATTAATGTGCAGCTCGCAGGCTACCACCAGGTACAGATGCAAATGTCCCTGCTGATAATGACACAATGACACCACTGTATCCCACGCAGCCCTCAGTGCAGCAAATAGAAATGTTTCATTCACGCACTTCAGGACCCGAATGTGGCACCATGACAGCTTTACCTAAAAATTCACAGCTTCAAGCCTCGCGTTGCACATCAACCACCACATGCCTAATCACACCAAAGGCGGCAGAGTGTTAAAGTGAGCACATACGCCTTACTGTAGTTCAGTATGAAGTCCACTCCTTTCTCACTGTCAAACTGGATGTCCCGAGGCAGATCCTTGTGTCTGTTAGCGTCTATGCTCATAGGGAAGCCTGGTTGCCATTCTTTCCATCTACAAAAGGACAGCAAGGTCAGTCAGTATCACGGCTGCCATGCCCGACATCCCGGTGAAACTCACAAAACTGCAGCTGCAACCTGTAGCCTGAAGTATGTGAAACATTTTCACCTAGTCTACATGTAATTAATTTGTAAATAGGTGGGAGATAGTGCTTGAAAGTGTGCAAAGTGATTGAGTGGACAGGAGTCTTGCCTGTAAGTTTTTCGTCTCGTTTCCAGCTCTTTCTGCCTGTGCTGCTTGGCCAGTCTGGTCTTATCATCCTGAGGCAGACGTGCTATAACAGGCACAAATGTTAGACAAAGAGATTACTGGGATTTGTTTGTTTGTGGGGATTTTGTGGTAAATCCTGGCTGTAGGCTAACTCTTCTCTTTTTTTTTTGTGACAGCAGACCTTAAAGGAGAAAACATTTATATTGATAAATACAACATACAATAGATTCATTTTGGCCAGTGCAAAGGTAGAGACTGGCAGTGAGTCGGGCAAACAAATGGGTGAGTCGACGACTACCTTGTCCATCCCGGAGCACCACCTCCCTGTCATCCACCAGCCAGCGGAAGCAGGGGAACTCTTGGTGGTCTCCACTCGGGCTCTTGACTGTGATGTATCTACAGTACCAGTCATCATGCATCCAGTACTTCTTCTTCTCAATCTTCACCAACACAATATCACCCAGGTTCTCCCCCACATTCACCTCATATGAGTCCACCTGCAGTCAGCCAGGGGAGCAGAGAGTACATATTGTAAAAATGAAATTTCAGGTTCCTGGTTTTATTGCCACTTTTGTATCCAGTTGCCGCACTGCTATAAATCTAGTCAGGTAGGAGACATAATTCCAGCTACAGGGGATCAAAACAAACCGAGCAAAGCTGGGGGAGCTCAGGGCTGGGAAGGTAAGGTGTGAGTTTTACGTTCCACGCCATATTGATCTCATCTCATTTCTTGCAATAGACAGGATACAGTTGTTTCTAAGGCTGCACTATGAAGAAAGTGCCAGCATTACTTCAATACATACAGCTGAATTTGCATCTGCATTAAGCACAGGACGCCCAGTGCATTTTGTAATTTATTTTAATGCAAACTGTGTTGAATGAATTCTTGTAATTTGGAACAAAGAACAAAAGAACAAACCATTTTATCAGTTTATATTTATCAGTAATAATGACTATATTTGATCACTGCAGAATAGACGGCAGGTAGCAGTTTAATTAGCCAAAAATAATTTTAATGACGGCCACTTTCTAACTACAAGCGACAGAGGGGAATCTCTACCCTACATTTTTTAAAATTAAAAAAAAAAATTACGTGTCATGATCAAAACTGCTGTATGCTCATAAAGGGGTAGAAAATATATTTTGTTTCTTACAGCAAAATTACAGGAGATCCTAAATGAAAAGAGAAGATAAGTTTTAAGGTAGAGTTTTAAGGCAAAGAGAGAGAGAGAGAGAGATAATATATTCATCATGAATCCACATGTGGATTACTTTCATTCCAGGAATCATTTTGTAAATTTACAATTTTTTTTCAGAGGTGAGGAAGGTTTCTTTCTTTCAGACTGGAAACTATTCAAGGTAATATTGAATTACTTCTCTTCAGCTGCAGACCTGTTTCTCCTGTTTTTTGAGCAGTTTACAACCTCAGTGCACCTCATGCTTTTGTCTGCAGTTTGTGCTGGTCCTTCACTTCCCCACAAGGTAGAACTGCAGTATATCTAAAGACAGAGGCACATCTTTGCCATCAGTTCTATACTAAATAACATAATAACTTACCGCCCCCCTCTCAAAGTCATTGTACAGAGGTTTGTCCAGCAGTGTTCTCTCGCTGCATTGCTCTGTGCCCACCAGGGTTATATAGATGTAGTCGTCTGTCCCGGCGAACCACTGGTTGCCTGTGGCGATAGTCACCGTGTAAGAAGGCATGGCGCTCACGCAGCAGTGGAGATGTCCAAACACTATCAAGAGAAAGAAGAAATCTGCAGCAAAGTAATTACACGATAACCCCAAAGATGAACCAGAAAAAAAGTTTCCCCTTTTTGCTCAAGCATGAAGATGCACTTGGGCCTCTCTCTCTCTGGTTATTTCCCTCTCTGCTGCACACTTCTCACTTTCCTAATCTCTCCACCTCTTTCATCAACCCTCTTTTGTGCCACACAGTGAAAATGTGTAATCAAGCAGAGGAGGGAGGCACAGGAGGCCAATAAACTCTCAATGCTGCTCAGTGATATGGGACTAGTCTCCACCTCCTCACTATAATTTATCATTGTTACACTTTGAAAATGTCCTATATCTAGACCTCCGATCACTATTTATTTCCAAAGCACAGCCAGACTTGTGGGCAAGGGATGAAGTGTCTTATTCTTGTGAACTGATATTAATACACATTCTTTGTTCTGCAAACAATAAGAGTGAGTTTCTTTGCAAGCCGAGTCTTGATTAAAGCATAATGGAATGTATTCCAGTATTTTTGACTGGCATGGAAAAGAAAGAACATGTGAGGGGGTGGACTGCATTATAGTGGCTCCTAACTACCTTTAAGCGAAGAATATATTCACAGAGTACCTGGAAAATAAAATGCATCATATTTACCAGTCAAATCAGGAGGTGACATCAAACAACAGCAGGTAGTGTACTCTGGTATCAGCAAAATAAATGCAAATGCAAGGTAGAGTCCCACTGTTGTTGTACTGGCCAGAGTTGGAATTATGTCAACAGTGTGTGAGTAATTTGATGTGGGAAATAGATAGCTTGTTGTGTTTGATGAGCTTGGTATCAAAACAAGATATATACCATCTGAAAAGAAAAAAAAATTGTCTCTTAAAAGAAATTATAGTCTCTAACTCAAGTTTTTGGTTGACAAAATGGTAATATTTACAGACTACTGACATATTACTTTATTTTTTATTCACTTTATTGTGCAATTACGTTGCAGTTCACATATTGTGCAATTCCGTTATTTAAACTGTTCCATACTCCTTGTTTATAGTGTTTATATTGCTTGTTATATTTATTATTATGTATCTTACCTTGCTATCCACTTTGCTGCTGTAATGCCGGAAATGTCCCCACTGTGGGACTAATAAAGGAGTATCTTATCTTATCTTATCTTATCTTATTAAATAATGACTGGTGGTGGGATTTATTGATCTAATATTTGTTGTCTGTTAAGATGATTCCACATTTGTCAGCAACTTCCCCGTCTTGCCCCGTCAGACAGAGAGTTTACGGAGATGCAGTGCCAACGTAACAGTATGTGGCAGGAACACACACTAGTTTACATTCACTGACAGATGAGAGAGATAAGGGCCGGCACAGATTCAGACAAGAAGATGACATTTAATGTAATTCATGTTCAGATGTTGCTTATAAAAAGCATGGCAGGCAAAACTCAAAATGTACAGAGGGAAATTTGATCAGTAGCTCTCCTAACTACATTATGCTTTCCCTTTGACCCACAACCAAGATCCCCCTGCTGATTAAGCACTACCGCTCTTTGTTACATATATTTACATCGTCTATAAATATCTGAATATCCCAGGTCTTACACGATTACCAGTTACAGTTCTAGAAGGACTGACAGCAGAATTTGTGGAACAAAAAAAAAGGTAAACATAAATAGCAGGGAAGGAAGTTCACTTGATTGGATGAAATGAAAGGATTAAAGAATGAATGTCAGCTACATGACAGGCATTGATGTGAACTGTACAATCAGGAGAAACAGTGTTGGTAAACATCGTCCCATGGGACAGAAGCGAGACTTGGCACTATACATGACTTGTTTCAGTAAGAAAAAAAAAATGTTATATGGCTAAAACCTAGATTTTATTATAGTCTGCAGCTATACTCTGAAACCCCAGCAGGTAAGCACAGCTGAATATTGCAATTCTCTCATCTTTGACAATCACACATCTGACAATCAGTGTTACAGAGAAGGGCCTTATTTACCCGCACCTTTCAGGAAAGAAGATGATTTGGGAAAATTATATGTTTGGTGTTTTTTTCCCAATCAGTCAGGCAGTATGGTTGTTTGGAGAGGGAAGGCTATTAGACAACACACTCTGAAGAAAAAAAAATCACTACCAAACACTGATATATTCTGAAACTCCAGAACATTGTTTTGAATGTACGTGCATTCTCCCACGTTCTGCAGGCCTACAATCCAATATACTTATTTCAGTTCAGTCAGTCAAAAAGGAAAGGCCTATAATTATGTGTTTATATCCCAATGTTTTTTTTCTCATCATATGCTTAACTTTGGGTTTAGAAAGCTGTGGCTCTTACAAAGTTGTACTGCACTGGTGGACAGGAGAGAATTATTCAAGTATGGAGAAACTGAGTGCTGACTAAACCTCTTTACATTCTCCTCTTCCACTGCAGTACGCAGGTTTCTGCAGTCTTCAGTAGTTCGTGGTGTATTTCAAAATTCTGACGCACTTCCATCCTGCAATTTCCTCTGCTTCATGTACAAAGCTCTAAAGGTTGACCAGATGGTGTCTACTGAACAGACGAGGAAATTGTAAGTAAACATAATAATTACTCTAATGAGGTAAGTAAGCAAATGCAGAAGAAGGCAGGGGGTTGAACATAGGAGGACCTCAGAGAACATTTAAAAAGGCCCACACTTGCATCGCTGGTAGTCCAAATACCTATTGTGGGCTTATGAATGACACTTATTGAATTACACTTTCCCCTCAGTCAGAGATTAATGTCTAGGCATTATGTCTAGGAAGCAACACATTTAACCAACCAACTGTTCCAGGGAGGCTTTTCAGTGACCAGCTGTTAAAGACTGTGGGTGAACTGGGTTAAAACACTGCATATATTAAACTCAACGACTGACCACTTCCTTTTAACTAAAAGAGTTGGAAAAAAAAACCAACAACAACAACACAAAACAAAACATGTTGAGGATCATTCAGGTTAATTATTATTTAAATGAAATCTGTATACTGCATGCTGGAGTTTATCTCTGATGGCAAATGATACCATTCATATTAAATGCTGCCACCCAGTGGCAATAGGCAGCTATGACAATAAATAAAAAGAAAACTAAGCAGCAGTTTGCAAGTGCACATTTTTCCTGAATGCTTTCCAAACTTATCCCACAAAACTACAAAATGTATACCATCGCAGAGTGTTAGCACTGCTTTAAGTTTCAGTAAGAAAAAGAAATTTTCTCTATCACAGCAGTTTAGCAAGTTTAGCAATAGAGCTATAGACCATAACAACACCTGAGCACATGTTAGCTAATGTGTATGAGCAGTGTGTTCACTTCTTACTGATGATACTGTTCCTCTCCTATAGCATAGCTCAGATTTCCCTTACTCACTTACTCAATCCAGCATGATCAGTCAAAATGTTTCAGCAACCAAAATGACTGCTGTAACTGCTTCAGTCATGGTTTGGCAATAAAGTGGCAAATTAGCTCAAGCTGAAATTGCCACTTGGGCCACTGCATAATTAAGAAGACCTATAAAAGCAGAGTGTCAAATCTGCACACTGATGTAAGACTGGCGTCGAGGACAAAGGCAATGAAATGATGCACAAATGTGTCTATAAGGCATTGGACCCCAAACCTGTGCCACAACTAAAGACACACTAAACCCTGAATAGACAAAAATATAGCAAATCACTGGACTTATTTTAAGTTTGCAGCAGCTTTTCAACTACAACCTAAGAGGCTATGAAGCACATCTATAAAACCTGTCATCAGTAACTCTGCAACAAGAAAACAATAATCTATGGTGAAAATGTATGACATGTAGAATTGAAGATTTTAGACATCTTGTTAAAACAAATACATATTTCTGAGCGCTCCTCTTCCTAGGGAAACAGACACCGAATTTGTGTTTGAGAGTGTCCAGTTTAAAATCACTTAGTTCAGGTGAGGACACAGAGGAGACTGGTGGAAGCATGGTGTTCAGTGTGTTGGTTATGTGACTGAAGGAACATGCATACAATAAATGAGTTGTTGTGGTGGATCCAGCAGCATCATCTGGGAGTATACCACCGCGTCAAGCCACCGAAGCCAGACCAAGGGTGCCACCATCTGCTGTATCCATGGAGATAGTTGTCAAGGAGTTGTACAAATCCAAGCCATGTGTTGAATGGCTGAGAAAATCATCTCTAAGAGGCGGGAAGTCACAAAGGAGCAGGAGCTAAGAGGGCATGGATTAGGACAGAGTTGGATGAGCCTTGGCCACGGGCAGAGCGCCTTCCTGTCCACTGTCCAGTTTCCTCTTGTGCTTCCTCAAACCCTCCTGGGTACGCGTACTTTTACTAAACACAAACCAAAGGCCAGCAAGTGAACCTCAGGTCACTCTATGACGGAAGCACTCATCTCAACCTCCTGAATGACTTCAAGTACACTGACCAAGATGCAGCCTTGGGGAGAAGCTAGTTGAGGTGGAGAACCTGCTTCATGAACTCATAGGTTGTAAAGGCCACAGCCTGTGAGGGGACACAGCGGATGTAGTTGAGCGACAAGCCACGGTACAGTCCCTTCTTGACCCCAAACTGACTGTACACGTACTTCAGGGTCTTGACCAGCGTTCTGTGAAGGCACAACAAAAAGAAAAAAGAACTTCAGACTTTATCGCAATGTGGAGTGACAAAGAATGAATATTACGAATGTTATAACTTTTGTTGAGTTTGTAAAATTGCAACTCGAGCGTTCAAAAACACTGTAATTGTAATGGGTCATCCATGTTAGAACAAACAGCGCTATGGATGGTTTGAAACATCAGCATCATTATCGTACAGCATCTTACAAATCACACCACACAACTCTCAAACTGCTGGTTGCTGACCCACATCTACTGACTTGTACTAACAGGCAGAACGTACAATATATTCCAGTTTTTACAAGACTGGGTGCAGATGAGTGCTGCTTAAAACGAAAGACACTTCAGCTTTTTTTTTAATTTCACACTTTGTTATGACTAATTCTTCAGTAAAGACTTTCACCGCAAGCTTTAATGTGTCATATATTTAATAGCAATGTTTCATTTTGAATTTCAAGGAAAAAAAACAACAATTCATGAGCAACATTGCGGCCTGGGTATTGTCACTGATTGGATTCCATTCCATTTCACAAGGTCACAGTTCAATTTGATTTTCAATTCTCCATAGATTGAGTTTGAGATTGTGTCAGGGTTTTAGTTAGAAAACCAATTTTACTTATTTACTGTTATTGCTTTAATTAATGCTTCACAAATGAACCAAATTAGTTGATTTGTTAAGCATTAGCAAATTAAGCATTTGGCTTAAGCACCGGGCTCTGGGACATGTACCCAAATTAGCCCCAACTTAAGGCTCGTTGGTGGCGGCTCCAGTGAAAAAGTGTTATTCCTACTGAGATTTAGCCTCCTAAACCGCCCTCTCCAATCCTAAACCCCACCCCCACCCCCTCAGGGATTAAATAAATCAATATTGCATTGTTATGGTGAAAAACCCAGCCCTAATATCAAGCATACAAAATAACTAGACTAAAATTGCCGATGGCATACTTACACATGCCTTTAGGCAAATCTGCTTTATGTGTACATAATCTTACTGAGCTGTATAGAACCATCATACCAAACATCACTGTTTACATCAAAGTCATTAACGCTTTGACTTTGAGACCAAATTAATTTGTGACAGACGATTTACAACTGTCATGAATATATAAGATAATGAGCATGATGGAGAGCTCAGACTGAGGCATGAAGACGGGCTTATGGTGCACGGATACAGAGTTGTTGCTTCTCCTCGCTGTGATGACCCCTGTCCTTCCCTGCCAGGCTGTCGGCTCCGAGGCTTTACAACAGGCAGTTTATTGCGGGATCTCTCTTGATCTGAGTGTTTGGGTTTTGGTTGGCATTATGTTTGGTTTATTCCCTTGCAACATCTTGCAACTGAAACACTACCACACATGCATCACCCACACCACTGACTATACTGACTTTTCCATATCCACCGTGTTTTCTTTACCTTATTGTATTCATTAATACATTTTAGTTGTTTCTCCCGCATTAGTTGTCTGCCTCTGCTCCTTTGCTGTGGCTTGTTGAGTCGGGCTATGACACTGACAAACTCTTGTTCACAGTTTATAGTTACAAATTTCTTCTCTCGTTTGGCCTCATCTCTGACATTATTCTGCATGTCTGTGCATTGCTTGTCGCTGTGGCTTTACCTCTCCTCCACTCTCAACACTCTCAGAAACACCTCAGCATGGCAAAGCTGGCAGTTTGCCTCACTGAGCTCACTACGCTGCAGACATTTTTCCTCTTCCCAGTAAAAAATTTTTACTGCACCACAGCTTGTGTGAAAAAGTATCAGGATGCAGACGGCTTCATATCAATGCCAGTAAATCCTGAAAGATAACCTGTGTATGTTTTCCCTGATGTCTCATGGTCAAAGAAATGATAGCAACACCTGCCAGGTGTTATGTGAACTCCTTTCCTTTCAGTGGAGCTAATTATCTCCGCGGCACGCTGCATTTCAAGTGTCACCAGTGTAAGTGGAAAGAGAATTTAGGTGCAAATGAGACCATGCTGTAAAAATATAAGTGTTGCTTTGCACATTTAAGTTGGGTTTTACTTTTTTTGCATTAAAATAAAATTCTTCAAAAATCCATTGGTGAGGAAATCCTGCACATAATGGCTAAAATTAAATAGGACCACGACCTCACTTAACAGCCTCACATGTAACATCCACCACAATACACGGTATAACGGTGTTGAGAAGAGGTGACATGATGCTACTTACAGGCATTTCTCAGAGTCAGGAAGCACAGCCCCCAGCTGCATTCTTCTCCTGGCCACATCCAGAGGGTAACTAGTGAAGAGAGACATGATAGCACCAGCTTTAGTCTCCTGTAAGGCATAGTTTAATAAATGTAAGTAATAAATAACACACCCCAGCCAACACGCCCACACAAATTAAGCAAGCAGTCCCTCACTGCAACTCAAAGTCTCCCTCTCTCTCTCTCTTTGCAGCGGTCCCTCACTCCACTGCACTGTCTATCCTGCTTGATCACGCAGCTCTCCTCCTCTCTCTGTCTTCTCATACGACTGGCTCGCTTTGTCACTTTCTTATCTCATTCACTGTGTAGCTTGCTTGTTTTTCTTTACGTCATTGTGGCAGTGCTCGCTCTGATTGCGGGTCAAGAGAATCCTCACAAACACACAACCAACAACACTGTAAGAAATGTCAGAGCAAGGGGTTAAAATAGGTTACATAGCCTTATATTTCACCACTGTTAAAAAAGACGAGTAAAACAGCCTTCACTGTTTCTTAAGTCAGTGGACAGAACACTATAAAAAATGCCAATGGCAATATTTTCAATGATATCACATCCATGCAGGGTTACTTGTACACAGCTGTGGAATTGGTATCGGGAAGGAAAAAATGGTATTGGAGCATCTCCACTTACGATATGGTTTGAGCAATCGCTCCGGCAACCCCTCCACACAGCAGGTTGACGTGGGTTTTCAGAATAAGGACTTCTGGGTTGTCTGAGGACGGACGGCCGAGCAGCTCTGGGAAGTGTTTCAAGCCCAAGCTCTTCAGGGTACCAAAGGTGAAGAAGGAGAAACCTGGAGGACATGGGGGGGCGTGAGAAAGAGTGAGAGACACAGTGCAACGCAAAGATCACTGACTAAAAACGCCTTATTAACAACCTGCAGGTCATGATCACACTGACTCAAAGTCAAACCTCACCTGCGTAAGGGGCCATGCCAATGATAGTAGGCGTCAGTCCCCGGTAGAAGCCCCGGAAGCCCCCCTCCTTCAAGAAGCAGAGCAGATTACATGAAGATAACTCATTTTAAAGACAGTTTCCAAAAGGTATGCCATGAGAAAGGAAGTTCATCTGACATAGCGAGCATGCAATACTCGTGTTGAGAGGCTGCACGTTTGTGAAGGTGTTGAATGATTTGCTATGAAAACAGCCCACCTTAAGGTAGATGGTCTGGAAGGCGTTGCCAATGCCAGTGTAGCGGTGCTCTCCTTTCACCTGGAAGGCCAGCCTGGCTCGGACCACGTCCAGGGGGTAAGTGCATATCACGGCAGTCATCCCTGAAAATAAAAACAAAAGCACAGTTAGGAAAGCACAGTTTATGGCGAGAGTCACACTTGTCATTTTCAACATGAATTTCTCCCTGATCATTAACATTGGCTTTGCAGGTCAGACTGCAGTATGTCATCACTTCGCCTGGAAATGCTGTTACTTGTGAAAGAGATCTGATTTTTGTGCAACCGTATGTGGCACTGCTGTAACTGAATGAAATGACAAGCGCAACAATGCCCTATGATTCTGGAGGTGAAAAAACACTGCATGAGTCACTAGTGATCATCACTATTATATGAGAACCAAATGGTAGATACACCATTCACACATTCTCTCATAAAGAGGTGCGGTGTGTACTAGTGTGTACTGCTATCCAGCTGGCACCAATCAATTTCTGCTTATCAGTCAGAAAGATAAACGACCTGCCATAGATCCTGCCATGAGGCGGTGGATGTGCCCAGAGATCCCAAGCTGTTTACTTAGCAGCTGTAAAAAAAAAAAAAAAAGAGCAAATTTTATCAGCATCAGCTGAGAGGAAACAAAGGTCACAAGTTTCACCTGATCAATAAAACAATATTGCACAGTTCAATAGATTCATTAATCTTAGCAAAGGATCACTTATCAAACAATTCTGAATAAATATATGTTTCCATAAATACACTGCTTGGTCTGTTTTCCCTAACAAACTAGGCTGTATAATTTTGCCCTTCAAAAGAGTTGCTCCACAGTAAAATATGTACCTTTTTATAATTGTCAAAGGCCATGAATTGGATGGCTCCATAGGGAAATATCCTGACCATCATAGCCCCATTGCCTTTGTACAAGCCAAGGTAGCCCTCTTTCTTTGGCACGGCTTGGAGAGTGGCAAACACTCCTGTGAGAAAGATCAGACATGTGAGTGACACGGCACAAGTGTGTGAAAACAATCACCGAATGCCTCTGCAGGCTCAGCGACCCGACCATTTTACCTAGATGTTTGTAATGAGGGTTCTGGGCTTGGAGAAGAATCTTGACTCTGTCCAAAGGAGCGATGGTGGACTTGGCGCAGCATCCTGCTACACCTAAACAAGAAAAAAACATGCAGATACATTATTAGATGAATTATAGGCCATGTTCATTTACAGCTGCATGTAGCTGACTCAAAGATAACTGTATTTAATTTCTCTTTTATGGTGTTGACTATGTCATATTTAATAAGTTTAGCACCTATTAGCACAGATGAAAAATAAAGAGACTCAGAGGAATCAGTGGTTTGAAAATTAAGACACACATATACTCAGTAATGCACAGCTAACATTTGAAAGATTATTAGAAATACCATGGATCTTGATGATCTCCTAAATAATTTGCTTCAATCAGGCATCATATGTAGTCAGTGCTATTGTGCATAAAGTGTCACAGCATCCCTTGAATTCGACTTCAGTTAGTTTATCCCGGCAAAGTTGTGCAAAAACTCAGAACAAGAGAATGGCAGATTGACAGTTCATCTGAGCCAAGAGCCAAGAAACTAAACTTTCAAGATTTGCCAGTCAGAATTATATAGGAAAGAAAGATCCCTGTTAATATTGTCTGTGAGTTTTTAGTGCACCTGTGAAACAGTAACAAGTGCAAGACAACACCTTGATCTACAAAGAAAAGCCTTTCAATCTAAATTAAGGGACTTTAGACGTGATATAGATATAAACTAGTCAATGATTAAAGCATCTATACTGGAATTCAACACTGCATTATAATAAGCAGCAGTTGATAGTGTGCCTTGACAATTTTCCAAGTCTGCATCATAAGACTAGTGACATACAGGGATTCAATATCTTGCACAAGGACACTTCAGCAGGCCTAATGGTGATCTTGGGTGCACTGGTTGACAGAAAAGTCTCTCTAACGAGGCCAGCCGGGCCATCCAGTGACCAATTCGGACTTAACAGCATGAATCAACATGTAGCAGCCTACCTCCAGCCACAAAGGAGCGCAGCCAGTAGTAGTCCCTCTTGGCAGGGCTGTTCATGGGAGCAGGTGTGGAGACCGCAGCCTCCGATGCCATTCTGTGTGCTCAGGACTGTGATGCATCCGTGGCTGCTGAATCACAGTTTGGGAAAGTGTTACTCAGCAACATATAAGGTGTGTCAACTCAACCAAAGTGCTACTGCATGCATCGTCCATCCAACAACCTTGCATACATCTCTCAAAGCAAACTTGACTTGTTTTTGTTTTGACATGTGTTGCTTCAATGATACCAAGCGGAAACTGATAGCCACAACTAGCAGGTAACTCAGATTGTTGTGGTGTTAAAGGCGCGGATAGCGGTAATGGTCGGCTACACTGTTGAATGAGAAACTCACAAAATGATGAGAGCTGCTGTGGGCTGCAAGCGGCACAGTGGAAGGTCAGATGGATGTTGGTGGATTTGTTTCTTTTCCTTGAGTTGCCTCCCTCTTTCGTTTCCTGCTTCTTCAAGGAAAACACGGCTCTCCCCGCACGTACTGTTACCATGGACACCAGGTGGGAGGCTCGTCCGTCACTCTTTCAACGTGGCACGACATGATTATTATCGGAGACAGAAAAAAAAAAACAGCGGTGACTAAATCCTGATCAAGCTCAGCTGCCACTTGCGTGCTTGTCGTGCCCTTCGTCCGCCGACGCAGTGGTCCGACGGCGACGGCTTGTGGTGAAAAACTGTCGCGCTAAGTTGACGCAGAATGACGTTCCTCTCCGGTGGGAGGGTGGGGGCTGATCACTTGTTTTGCAATATCATTTCACTGCCAATTATTATGGGCGTGTATATCAGCTCAGACAGTTCCCTTAGTAATGAACACAGCAGCGGAAAATTATAACACGAGACAGTCTTATTTATCCCAACTTGCAATTAAATACAGTGTAATCAATATGTCCCCTCTTTATAATTAACCCTCCTGTTATCTTTGGGCTCAATTTTACACCTCTAAATACGTGATTAAGATTATCTTTTGCTTCATATTTCATGACTTCCCCTAATTTAATGTGGACGCTTGGGTAAACATGAAAGCAACATGATGGATGATGTGTTTTCAGTGTACACATTTTGCAACTGTGTTTTTGTTTGGGGTCAATTTTATCCTAGGCTTTTTTTTTCTTTTTTTCTTTTTTTTCTAGCTGTATAGGACATATAAGATATATCAGCATTTTACACACATTTGTTTTATCTGTTTTGGATGACACTATAATGTGCCATTTATAATCTTTAAAAAAATCCTCTGCTTTAGGGCCCTCACCAAACATAAAAACACCTAGTAGTAGTGCCAGAACCAGTCAGTTCACATGACATTTGATAGGTAAAAACATGATTCCCACAAGAAAATGATGTGGATATAAGTATTGGATTTTTGGAGTATGAGGATTTTTTTTTAAATAATTTTCCGGTGGTTTAAATTGCTGGGATCAAATTGAGCACGGCTGATAAAAATGTTTGTAAATCTGTACGTAACAGGAGGTTAATTACGTTGATTTATCAAAGGGTCCTTGGCTATAACGCGGCCCTGGTCAGGTTAATTGACCACCTTCATATGAATCTACATGCCGGGGAGAAACAAACACGAGGCAGACGGCAGGGGAAAGTCCGCTCCGGGTTTTCTGCACCGCCCTCCCCTCCAGAGCCGACGACGAGTTGGCCGGAGACCGTAGGCTGCGTCTGGTGGAGGGAGAGTGGGGCTGCCCTGAATGGATTGACATAAGAGGGATTTACATTTTAACGGGTATCGTAACGCCGTAAGACTAGTTACATGTGCACGTTGTATAATAGCTATTCCGCTCGACAAATACATTTTGGTGCTCGAGTCGTGTCCATGTGTCATCGTGGCGAAAAGGATTGAACTTGCCAGCAATCTATGTTTGCCGAGGAGGGAAACCAATACAAGGTCTCGCTGTCTCGCTGGAGCGGAGTATTATTAGCAGTTCAGACAGTGCAACTGTCTCTCTGGTATGTAAAGTATTTGAGCTGCCGTTTAAAGCAAACGTGTAAATAAAACTGCACCCCAAAAAAACAACAACAGCACGCTCAAAAGTAACGCTTCCATACATGACGGGGTTTGTTTTGGGACGCCGCTCGAAACGACAGCGGTCAAGTGCAAAAATAATAATAAACAGCGACGCTCGAAGGGTTTTTTTTTTTTTTTTTTTTTTTACACGGTAATAACCCCTCTTCCGCCAGTCAGACAGAAAGACGAAAACAGGATCCGACCTCGGGGCCAAAACCCACTTCTCAATCTGCTTGTTCTTTAAACTATTAACCCGTGTCAGACACGTCGGGCGCAGCAAGAAAATTACTGCTTTCATGATCTCTTTATTCCAAAATAGCCTTGTCAAAAGTTGCGTTGCGATTTCCTGACTGGCTTGAGCCTTACAGCACTTGCTAGTATTGTGTTGAGTGTGCGAGTGGATTTTTCAGGCGGGGCATAGGCTACGTGACATTGGTAAAAGTGACATTGGCCAAAGTAAAGACAGAATAACATGAGAGAGACCCTTATATTCGCAGGCATTGCCATACTCAGTTTTCCAGCTATCTAGTTTTATTTTGAATTGCCTTATAACCGGATGTGTTCTTGTGATTGTAGCATATGCAAACTGTTTGTCATTATTTGTTTTTATTTGGGAGAAAATATTCAAAGATGCTCACATTATTGTAGATTTGGATTTTTATCCCTGTATATTCTCTTTTTAGGTCTTTCACTGCTGTTGCACGATGACAGAATAACCTTCAGCATCATCTACAGTCTTGAGAGAAAACTCAAACAAAAAAAAGGAAGATTAGGGAAAAAAAAGTAAAAGTTGAGCGCTACAAAATAGATAAACCTTCACCTGGCTCCCATGCTGGCTGCCAGACATCCTCCCTCCCACACCCTCAGCCATGCCTGCTTCTTCCAAACCCCCTAAGAGACAGACATCCTCTCAGAAAAAGAATGGCCACAAAGTGAGCACCACCAAGAGGCAAACCTACAACTCAAGTAAATCCAGAGGACGAGCCACTGAGAGGCTCCAGAAGACGCCAGCAGAGCCCAAAAGGTTGGCAGCCAGAGCCCGGGCACAATCAGGCCGAAGTCCCCGAGGAAGAGGGGTCAGTGGGGCTGCTGGTCATGGACCTGGGAGGTCCCCTGGTAGGGTTAACCATGCTCCAAATGTAACAGGATCTGCAAGGCTTAGACGGCTGAGTAATCCGCCTGACCACTGTGGCGAGTTAGAAGACCCCCTAGGGTGTAGGAAGTCCCGACGGGGCACACGGGTGTCTGTTACTCCCTGCCAGCCTCTGAAGCCTTGCAGAGGAGGGAGAAGCAGCAGCAGGGGGACCGCAGGGAGGGGAGCAGTATTGCATCAAGAGCACACAAGCAAGCAGCCTTCAAACGCAGAGAGTGGTGATTCGACCCCTAAGAAGGATTTAGAGAAATTGGATACCCCTAATAGTGAAGAAATTCCCCCTGTCTCCCCGAAAACTGATTTTGATGTCCCTCTGAATATCCCAGATCAGGTTGTGGGAGTCAACAAAGGCAATGAGGGCAGCCCTCTGAAAGCAGATTCACCGCCTTGTAATGGCACTCTGGAAGACTGTGTGCAATACAGTTGTGACAATGTTATTACTGAGCAAGACGAGCAGACTGTCAGCCAAGCCGGCCAAGATGACCTAAGTTATGTAATTGGACGTCCCACGTGTGATGACATTGATAGACAGCAAAAATCCAGCAATGATGAAAGTAAGGACAGCACTTCCGAGCTCACCGAGAAAACAAGTATCAGCCCACAGGCGAAGCAAGATGGCAACGAGGAACATGACAGTTCTCCAAACCAAGGAAATAAGCTTGATGATCCTGCTAGTGATGGTAAGCAAGACGTGTTTATTGCCCACCAAGACGAAAGTGTCATGTTGGACCTGGATAATGAGAGAAAACAGGAGATAGATGAAGAGGGAAAAGAAAGTTTAGAGGCAGAGAAAGAAGTTGAGAGACCAGATGAGACAGTGGAAGAGACTAAAGACAGTGTCGAGAAGCTTGATATTCTTGAGAGAGACCGTGAAAAAGAAGACAAGGATGGTGCTTTCATCAGTCCAGCTGACTGCCACCCCAGCACTCCAATCTCTCAATCTTCAGATCCACCACACTCCAGTGATGGTCTGACAGCACAGCCAGAATCACCTGTCAAGGTGTCGCCTGTCTGCAACACAGCTACCTCAGATCCCACCAAAGCCTCTTCCCTCTTAGAGTTATTTGGACTAGAGGTTCAGAAAGACATGCAACCTACCACTCAAGGTGCTAAACTGCAATCCCCAGTGTCCTCTGCTGTCCCAGAGACAGCCCCGATGTCACAGACTGATCTGACGACAAGAAATACGCTGGTTATTACGTGCAGTGAATCCCTCAAGCCCCTGTGCTCAAGCCAGAGGGAACCAGAGCAACCCCAAAGCTGGCAGACCCCTCCCCTTCAGAGGGATAGGCAAGCAGGCGTACCAGCAGAGGCACAGACCAAAGACAGTGTATCCAATCAAGAGCCATCCAAGCACCACAGCAGGGAGGACACTGCCTCACTGTCATCGTCACCAATCCCCCAGTCGAGCACAGATGTCCTCCCAGCTGTGTGTCAGCCAAATTTAGCCGAAGACAGCGTTGTGGTAGTAGTACCAGAGCAGGGCTCAGTGCCAAAGACCTCCACTCCCTCCCTGGATGGCAGCCTGTCTTTATCCTGCAGCTCAGAGAGCACTCGCTCCTCTTTGTCTTTTGACACCGAATCTGAGGCAGGGTACGGAGACCCCAGCCCCCCTATTCTGCCAGGATCCTGGGGTCCAGAAGGGGCCTGTTTGCCCTCCTGGACGTCACGGAAACCGCAGAGGAAGGAGAGGAAGAAACGGAGCAGGTGTGGGACGTGCGAACCGTGCCTGAGGAAGATCAGCTGTGGCCAGTGCAGCTGCTGCCTCAACCGCAGGACTGGCCACCAGATCTGTAAGCTGAGGAAATGTGTGGAGCTGAAGAAAAGAAGATCCTCATCGCTCGTCTCTCTCCCTGCTGCACAGGTGAGGCTCAGATCGCAGTTTGTGCATGACAAGATTGAATTTAATTAATAGCAACTCATTTCAAAAGCTGTTTATTGCCGCCTGGTCCTCAATGAAGTGTGAAGTGAGTGTGAATTTACTGGAGCTTCTTTTTTTAAGATTTACAAACGCCTAAGGCAGCCAAGGAAACTGCTCGCTTTTTCCCTCCCTGTTTTCCCTCCCACCCAGTGGCCCTGGTGGGAACTTAGCCTTGAATGAGACCGTTGAAACAGACGGTTTCAGTTTCACATTCACAACTTCTCAGATTGGTTTCAACTGGCACTTTGTGCACACTCCCATGACATCACCCTGTTAAATTATTTTGGGGGGAATGCATGGGTGGAATAAAGGCAGAAGTTAAGTACTAGTTTGTGTGTGTGTGTGTGACTGTGTGTGAGGAGAATATAGGTCATACGTGAATGTATGCCCAAGCGTAGTGTGTGTGTGTGTGTGTGAGGATGCCCTCTGTCATGGGGGAAGGTGTTGTCACATGAGTCGGCAGCAGCTAAGCACGTGGCTGGAGTGTATGTGTGTGTGCGTGTGGATGTGGGAGTGAGTCGTTTGTGTGTGTGTGTGTTTGCATTCTGTACAACACGTAAGCAAGAGAACATTGTATCTTATGAGTTACACGTGGTGAACGATGTGTGTGTGTCTGCTTGTGTATGAATGGGTGTTGTAATTATG
>OMLB01033191.1:33496-44596 GCA_900302555.1 Myripristis jacobus
GTGCCTGCCGATGTGGAACAGAGGAATGGCAGGGAGACTGGGTCACCGTGTGTGTGTTTGGGTGGTGGTGTATGTGTGCTTTTGTGTGTGTGTGTGTGTGTGTGTGTGTGTGTGTGTGTGTGTGTGTGTGTGTGTGACTGCAGGGGCGGAGTTTGCTCTTGTTGCTGAAAGCTACCACTTCCAGGACAGCTAATATCTTGCAGAGCTATAGGTCATGTCCCAAACTAGACTTTATTTGAAATTGGGAACAGGTAGAACAAGGTTTGCTGTTGTCATGTATTTCAGTGTACAACTGGAGAACCACAATGTTCTCTTGTGTGTATTTTTTGAGTTTGTGTATTCAGTGTGAGTAATATGTTAAGATATTGGCTTACCAGCCTGTCTCAGTCATCAAGCTCACACACCCTTCTTACAGACGTTCCCATCATCCTTGTGAGATTGTGAAAAACAGGCTGTGGCCAAAAAAATAAATCAGTTTAATGACGTGGACTCACTTCCCCTTTTCTGTCAGTGAGCTGCCACAGCTGGTGTGGCTATGAAGACGAAGCCCGAAGGCTTCTATGGTGCATGTGTGTCTGTATATTCTGTGAGAAAGTGAAGAACTATATGGAACGGACACAGTAAGGGAGGATTCACTCCCAACTTGCCGGGTTTCCCTCAGGCTTGACAGCCCCCTCGTGGCCTCGCCTTGTACTGAACAGCGGGGACAAGGCTGAGACTTGGCCCTGAACACACACACACACACACATACACACACACACATGCATACACACAAGCATGCAGACACATATAAATGCATGCACACACACCAAAATCAATACACCGTAGTGCAAAAAGGACCAAAGCTTCCAAATCATAAAATTGACTGAAATAGTCCAGACTTGTTTAGAGCTGTAGGCTACATAACTGACTGTTTCACGTTTTGCTTGCCATGAAAACATCCAGTTCAGTACAATACCACTGCAGTGTTGATACTATACTATGTCTATGAATAGTAACTCACATGCTCCCAGTGAGCTAAACCCCCCACCCCCACCCCAACACGAGCTCATTCATCTCCTGCACTTCTCCCGGTCCTCCTTGTTCTGCTGCAGTGCACTTGGCAGAGGAGTAGGCCAGTTGAGATAACAAATGTGTCAGCAAACGCTCGCCGATCCCGCAAACAGCACTCTCTTGGCTGGTAGGGAGGGCCGGCAGCCCTAAGTATCCAGCGGTGAATGTTTGCCTTGGCACTGTTGGCGCAGAATACAAACACAGCACAACAGATCAGATAGTCAAAACTGCGTGTGTCTGTGTGTGTGTGTCTGTACGTGCAAGTCAGTGTTTGTGCGTGTGTCTGTGTGTGTGTGTGTGTGTCGGCAACAGTATATTGCATGTTAGATTTTACACTGCTCATAGCTCACCATACAACATTACAGCCTTACACCTTTAAAACCGGATTAATGTGAAGTGAGACTTATGTGACCCAGCAGATGCTCTTGTTCGCCCAGACTCTGAGCTCTGCCCCCCCCTCCCCTCTCATCAGACCTAGTAATGGAGGTCTGTGGTGCGCTGATGGTTACTATGGCGACCCCATTGTCTGGTGCTAACCTTTGACCCGCCACAGTTTGCTGATGGAGTATTGTCAGGGTTCTAATGAGGATCAGTGGAGATAACTATGCTACACACGCACTACTATGGGTTTAAGCCTTTGAACTCACTAACCCGCATCCAGGTAATCAGGTTACACTAGGTAGGTTATCCCACACGTAGTAGGTCAGGGGTGGGCTAAGCTGTCTGTGACGTGTGGCCGCCTTCTCCACTGCACAAAGTGTCTGCATTAACAAGTTACTTAGTCTAATATAGAATCTGAACATCTTATTTTTCATGAAATAAGTGATGAAAAGCAGTGGATTTGGAGCTAATTTCATTGATGTCTGATGCAAAGCACCTTGCCTCTTTCTAGTCTGAGCTCCACAGGGCTGTGTTGCTCCAGTGAGGCAGGATATCCTCAACAAATAATGCTGACCTCCTCATGAACCACCCTCGTTCATTCTGTTGGTCCACACTTCCTCCAGCTAAAGATAACCAATGGCAAGGAAGAATGCTTTGAATGACGTGCATGATAACAGCAATATATGGAAGTGCATTTGCTGAAATTAAGGAAATTCCTAATTGCATGTTTGCGATAAATCGTAGGTTATTTCAACATTATTCAGCATCATTTGAGCCCTTACAAGGTAGATAAAATCTTTATTTAAAATTGCCCATTGACAGCACAGCTCTATACGTTGTAGCTAATGAGCAACAAGCATGATGGGTTTGGTTTATCTCACTATACATCATTTTCACTGTGAACGGGTATTAAATTCTGTATCTTTTATAAAATTGAGGACAGGTTCCCCCTGTCAGTGCGTGTGGGCAGGCTGGCAATGAGCTCAAGGACACACGCACATGCACGCTTTCTCTATTTTTCTCTCTTCGTCATGTGAACATGTGTGGGACAGAAGGGGGCTGAAAGTAGCGAGGAGGACGCGGAAATCGTGAAATGTCAGAGGCATTGCAAATGTTTTAACAGCCAACTCAGTATGACCGAGCAGAGTCCATTGTGATTTAGCCTACTCTTTCTTCTCAGCCCTCTCTTCTTTCTCTGCACAGACACACTCTATTGCAGGCACTCACCTCTTGTTAGGGTAACTTTTGCACTTTTTTTATGAGCTTAGTCCACTGCCAAGCAAAACTTAAAGCGAGCCCGTGAGGTAGTTATCTGTAATAACTGCAGGTTTTGGGAGTGGCCCAGCAAAAGGCTCTATGGACAGAGGGAAATGTCTTTTTCAAATGATTTGGGGTTCAGTTATTTTACCGCAGCCCACTACATTACATACATTAAAGCAGATGTATGGCTAGGCCTGTGCCCATTACATCCACCCAGTGACAGTGATTTAATGAGGGGAAGTCTGGCATTGAACACCCTGCTCTGCTCCATTCAAATCCTGCCAGTTTACCTCCATTCACACAGGGCTGCCAGTCATTTACAGTCCCGTGTCCTCAACCACAGAAACACACAGAAACTGCTGGAATCTTATGATATCATCCAAGTAGATATCCTCAGAGCTAAACTTTGATACTACTAATGCTCTGCTCCTGAGCCGTCTGAAGCTCTTTGCATCTGTGAGTTAGCGCTGTGCCCTGACTGGCTCCTGGATAAGTCCTGGATAAGCTTTGAAGTCGTGCCACTTGGTTTCTCTGGGTGAAAAGAAATCTTCACTTTGCCCCCCAAAAGAAATGCCACTCAAATCCTACCAAGGGCACACAATGGCCCACTTCTGGAGAAATTCGAGCTTATTCATGCGTCAAACTCCAAACAAGCGTTTAGAATATAGCTTACACCTGAAGCCTGAAGCCTGAAGCCTGCCTCTCATCTTTTTTGTTAACGTTCCCCAGAGCTAGAATGCTAACAAATTAGTTGTAAATGAATTCATTGCCTTGCTAATTCCTTTGGCTTATCCGGTTTTCTCTTTGTTCATCATTCTTTATCCCCTCTGCCCTGTCTGGTGCTGTCACAGAGGGCACTATATGCAGTCACACTCTAATGCACCACTTGTGTGTGTGTGTGTGTACCCTGTGTACATGGGCACGCACATGTGTGTGTGTGTGTGTGCGCGTGTGTGTGCACGTGCATCTGTGCATGCATACGCACGTGCAGTCATATGGCCAATGTGCTAACTCAGCATGTTGGAGTACGTTAGCGCAAACTTGAAGTAAAGCCTTTTCCTGTTTCATTGTGAGCAGCTCTGGGGCCCCAGCGCTCCCGTGTGTGCCGTGGGCTATTGTGTGAGTGTGTGTCTGTGTGTTTGTGTGTGTATTTATGTGTCATTGTTGACATAAACTGATGGACACAGTTGCTCTAAGGTGAACCACATTTTTCACTGAGCCTGATTACCATATTTCTGGTGACTGCAGGCACTCACCACCGCAGAACCAAGATAAGTTAAGTTCATATTTTATTGTGCATTTGCATGGAAATTGGTATTGCACACATTAACCAAAAACATAGTTATAAACATGAAAAGTCAAATTAGAAGTGTAGCAACATTAAAAGAATGTGAAAACCTTGAACCAGTGAGATATTTCCCCTATCCATGCAGGTTTTTGTCATAATAACTACTGATTAGTGAAACGTTTTTATACATTTTACAGTATGCAGCCCATAATGGAGACATAATGGAGAATATAGGATGTATTGCAACTCTGTGTGAGAGAAAAGAGTGCCCCACTACCTAATCATGCTGACCAACCACTGTCAGACTTAAATTGAGTCCATGTGGGTTTCGGGTGTGGTATTATGTGGTGAAGTTTTCCTTCCAAGAGTAGGACCGTAGTGTGTTATGCAAAACACTGTGTTTATGTGTGTGAAATGGATTTTTTTTTATGTGAACCCATTGTATGTCCCTAAAATAGCCTCACAAATGGATTGCAAGCTGCTCATACAGGAAGTACAACGGCTACAAATGTGGATGTGTGTGTGAGTTTTTGTGTGTGTATGTTTTGGTTTGGGTGTGTGTGGGGGTGTTGAGGAGGTTGAGAGTGTTTAGGAGAGAGTGCAGGAAGGAGCGGCTGTATGTACTTAACCAAAGTTCTCAGTCCACAGATGTGTTGGTTTGGGGGAAAAAAAGTGTGTGTAGCGTGCAATATGTAGTATGATCGGCCCCGGGAGTCTACTCAATATGAACCATCCGCACTGCTGCCTCCTCTCAGGTAACACAGTTTTATGGCTTCAAGGTCCTCTTCAAGGAAAATCAGCTTTCATACTGCCTTGGTCTGGCTTTGCTTGTGTGTGCATCTGTGTGTTTGTGCACACATGCAGGTTTCAAGGTTTGTGAGGCTTTCAGACTCTCGCTACTGTAGTGTAATTTTTTTTGTTAGTCTTTTGGGCTTTGACAGGCAGTGTATATTTGTGTGTTTTTCTGTGCTTAAATATGTGTACATGTGTGTGTGTGGACTGGATGGCTGGATGGGGACAGATCCAAGCATGGAATCATGTTTTCCCATTTTCCCATGGTTGTCACCACTCACCCCAGCACCACCCAATCCCCATCTCTGCATGGGGCAGTACAGCCAACTTTTTCCACCACTGA
Organism: Myripristis jacobus; assembly: GCA_900302555.1. NCBI lineage: Eukaryota > Metazoa > Chordata > Actinopteri > Holocentriformes > Holocentridae > Myripristis > Myripristis jacobus. The sequence goes on from OMLB01033191.1 coordinate 38,614, forward strand.
CACTGCGACGGCCACATTAGAGAGCACCTCTCGGTGAGCCTGGAAGGTAGGGAGCCAAAGCTCTGACGAACAGAAGGAATGGGTAATAGGGTGAGCTATTAGAGGCAGCAGAGGAGGAGAAACTCACACACACACACACACACACACACACATATATATATCTATTCATGTATGTATGTATGTATAAAAAAAACTTGAATCGTTGCTCCCCGTCAAGACGGATGCGGACACAAACCATTGTAGTTTTTCCATACAAATGAGAGACAAATTTGCATTACTGTTGACAATAATTGCAGCACTGACAACTATTGGCATCGAATGCATCTGGCTCAGCTCCAGCGCTGGGCCGCTCTGCATCTCCAGATGTGTATGAGCGACTTTACGGCTGTGCTGCAGAAGGACTTGCTTTACCTCGCATGCTCACAGCGCTTAGCATGATTAATGTCCAGACTACTTACACCTAACGAGAGCTGGGCAGCTCGTTAAAGTGTAAACATATGGGACACTTTTAAAGCCAGCAATTAGGGGTGCAGTGGAATATTGTTAATACATGTAGAGTATTTTAGGAAGGAGTTGAGCAGCTACAGGAGAAGTAATGATTTGAGGACTGAGATACATCAGGAGCACAGAGCGACTATGCTATGACTCAATGCAATGTACAAGTAACGTATCTTTACCAAAGAGGTGGACTAGATGTAACTAGAATAATTTCGTTTTTGCCTGTTTTCAACAAACTGATACCTTACTTAATACCAGAGGATCGAATGCTATTTTCAGTCCGGGAGTGTAGAGCTAACATACAGACAAAAAACTATGAATTGTTTCTGTATATTTATGTTTTATATACAATCTGACTTTTATGTTTCTATTTATCCTCTCAGCTCATACAGTCCTTCATTTGTGTAGTTTGTTATTGGACTTAAAAACCATGCCAGTCCACTCTAATGAAGTAATAATGGTGACTGCACATGTGCTTCAACAGCACACACCCATTCTTGGTTGTTCAGAAGAAGTACATGTTTCCAGGTGGCGGTTGGTAGGTGTGCATCCTATGCAGATTATTTGTGTTTGTGTGTGTGTGTAGTGCGTGTGTGTGTGTGTGTGTGTGTGCGTGTGTGCGTGTACATTTGGCAAGTGTAACCTGTTTGTCAGTCCAGTTGTGGGACTTAAGCGTAAAAAGTAAAACCTGCTAGACTACCTCTGACAGCTCATATTCACAGCCGTAACCACCACAACGAATTTGCTCCCACCAACTGGGTGAGTGTTGGGTGCATTTGGAGTAATTTTTTACGATGTCCTCTGCTGCTCAAACCCTGATGAACGCCTGTGTCAACATAACCTCCGAGATGTTTTAGCTGTAGCCCAGGACAAGGATTACAGTATTACCTGAGCAGTTAATATGGGAGACACTTCATGTGATCATTTTGAACAGGTAAGATATGCAGATAAAGATAAAGCAGGGTGTTGAAAATCCTCTCACTGGACTGGAGTGGCTTGTTGCTTTTATAAAACAGTGATAAGACAACAATGTAAGACAAGTACAGAACATGCACAGATCCACCGTGGCTCCAATGCATGCTGCAGCACATATGGTCCATATGTTGTTTTTGTAGGTCAGGGAATGTTTATTCAGTTTCAAGAGTGAGGCGTTGAATTATGCATGTTTAGACAGGCATAAACGGTAACAAATGCCCTAAAAAAGTGTGCTTTGTGTTTAAGTTGCAGATAATACATGGGACTGCAGAAAGTGCTGTTTGTTTATTTTTTATTGATTTATTTGTTTTGGTGATGAAGGTGGTTCCAGTTCATCACACATATGCCAGTGCATAATAGAGATTTAGCTCTAAGGTATTGTTTGTAATGCATTAGTCTTATGTGGCAGGTGATTAGAGTCATACATATATAAATTAGATAGGTAGCTAGATGTGGGCTAAATGGTTACCTATCTCCCTAGCCAGCGATACAGTAAACAAATGATGTCTTTAAGTACATTACATAATATAGATTTGATTGTGATGCTTTGGCTATAATACAGACAGATGTAAGGCTATGGCTATCTCTTGAGATTTGACAGGGCATAGTGCTAGATCCCTCAGTAATGATAGTATCTCTCTTGATTTGACATGCATGTGCATTTGTTTTGTTCATCGTGATGTCTGACGAATGGCATTTGTAACAGTGCACTGATATGCCTTGCATTGTTGTGCCTGAATTAAGCTGCATTGCTCTCTGTGTGCACAGTCACACACATGCCTGAGGTTGGTTACTGGAGTGTTACAGACAGGCACTGGCGCAGGCTGCCTTCATTTGTTCCTTTGTCCTGGTGTGACCTCAGCCTCACGGCCACATGGTTGTCTTTAAAAGGAGGGAGTACTTTGCTCTCTTGTAAAATTTCTCTCTTGGTCTCTCTTTGTCTTCCTCTTTTTCTCTCTTTCTCTTTTTTCTGACCGCAGCCTTTCCTCAGGGAATGATTTAGAAGGAGGAAAAAAAGCATCAGGGATGGATGAGAGTGATTGGGAGGAGTGGCTGATGAGACAGCGAGAGAACAAATGGGATGGATGATGTGAACATCCCTTTTCCATTTCCTTCCACAGACTCCCACAGCCTGCACAGAGGTGCTGCGGCACAGTTGCTGTGTGCTGCTGCTGTGCAGATGCTGCTGCACATTTTGATTTGAGGAGAGTGACATGGCATCTCAGCCTGTTATAAGCCAGACAGCAGCACTTCATTTAAAAAATTATGATAGATAATCTTTGCCCCTGGAAATAAACAGTATTTCTTTCTGCTGCATTGTTTTGCTTTTCAACCCTTTGTAGACATGATGAGTTTTTTAACCATTATGTATTAAGGTTGCTCATTCAGAAAATTATTTATGTTTACATCAGCACACGGAGGGAATCACACCTGAGAGCAGAGCCACAGTCTGGAACAGCAGGGGGATAAGTGTCACACTTTAGCAGTATTTATGGGGGGAGGAGACATCCCTTTCTAATAAATTTTCCTTGCCCAGGTGCACTTTTCCTGCTGCCTCAGGGGATTCAACTTGCCAGCCTTTTGGCCACAAGCTTACTTTTCCAGGAGGCTATTACTGCCCTCAAAATCTGCCCAGTTTGTTAGGTATAGATATCCATAGGGGCATGTAGTATTTGAAACAATGCAGCACTAATGGTGCAACAATAGAGAATTAATCTGTAAGAATTTCAATAATCAATTAATAATTTTAGTCATCAAGACAAAAACCCAAATGTTTCCTGACAGCTTCACCGAGATCACTAAGATGCTAAGATTTGCTTACTTTGCTAAATCCATATCACTATAAAATTAATACTTTGTTGTTTTTGTTTTTTCATTGCTAATCAGACTAAGGAAGCAATTTGAAGGCATAATTTTGTGCTCTGCTGACTTCTTATGTCTTTTTTTTCGACACTTTATACACTACATATTTAATCTGTTAATTGAAAAAAAATCAAAAGATTAACTGACAATCAAAACAGTCATTAGTTGCAGCCCTAGGCTACAAGATAATAACATTCAGAAGACGTTTCTCACAAACCAGTGATTCAGAAATGATCTAAATATTAAGACCCAAATTTTGTTGCTGGGCCACATGAGGGGTTAATATCTGTGACTGAACTCAGTCCCCCCGTCAACTTCCTGTGGTCCGGATCCAGCCTGCGTGCAGAATCCACTCCACGGCTTCTCTCCAATCCATGTGCGTAGGGCTGGAGTAAAAAGCCCACATAGGGGATCCTTTGTTTAGGAGAGTCTAGGCATGGAAGATAATTTACAAGCCGCTAAGGGCCTCACGCCATTGGCTGATGAGGCTCTGTCTGCGTCTGCGAAAGGCATCCCATATGTGTGTGTGTCTGTATGTCTGTGTGTCTGCTGTGAGTGTGTGCGCGTCTGCTGTAGCAGCACTTTGCTACAGCGACTCACAGTCGCCCTAGTCATGATACCCGGGAGCTTGCCCTGCACTCGGCTACTGTAGCCAGCTATTCTTTTGAGGCTGAAGGAAGCAAAGCAAGATGGCCACCAATACCTTTTAGGGATATGCTTCCTAAACTGGAGGGGCTTCCTCCGAGGACAGACAAGGTAAAGGCAGCCGGAGCGTTCACCCTGGGGTCTATTGTCTAGCTGCAGATGGGTCAGCTACAGTAGAGCTCATCTAGAGGTTATCCTGCGCTGTCTCTCGCTCTGCTGCCCCGGGTTTAGCGGTGCCAGAGCGCTTTATTTGGAAACTGATGTTGTTATTGGTCCCACTGAATCACTGAGGAGCTCGGCGTCTGTTTGTGTGTGTGTTTGGCTTGTCTTTTCCAGGTGGGTTACAAGGACGTGGCCAAATCAGCAACAAAGAGGACAGTTTCCACGGTAACAGACACCCCTCTCCTTTTTCCCCCCCTTGCATGTCTTTTTTAGCCGCTGTGGTGTATGAAGAGCCCTTGTGCTTCCCCTTTTTCTTTCTTGCAGTGTTTTGGACAGCCATATTTCTGCACCTGCTGTTTTCTCACTGTGGTTTAGCAGAGAAGTGGAGTGCTTGTAATCCTTGGGTTGTAACTTGTAATTTGGAAGGCTTTACTTGTTTGGCTGCAGTGGTAATGGTATTATTATTGTGCGGTTAGTAGAAAAGGTCTCCCCATTAGTGGTGTAGTCCCGATCTGTATAATTTTACAGTTGATTGAGCTCTGATTCATGCGGGGGTACTGTGAGTTCTGTGGGCATGTGGGAGTCTTAGTAATACTTCCAAGTTGATTAGGTTTACTGCCAGATATAAAGCCTGCTTTGCCACCGTCCTCTGTTTTATGTAGTGTGGAGTGTGTGATGTTGAGCTCAGAGAGCAGACAGGAAAAGTGCGCACTATGAATGAGGCAAATTCTCACACATGATCAGAGAAAACACACACAACAGAAAACACGTACGCTCGCAGCCAGGAAGGAAGCATGCTTTTTCATGGTTTTATCTTAACAGCACCACTCCGCGCTGTGCGACAGAGATCCTAACGGCGTCTGATTTCTGCGAGGCCATGAAGTGAGCAAGAGGAGCACAGTCAAAAGTTTTTGTTGTTTTTTTTTTTTCTTTCCCCTTACGATTTTAAGTGTTGTTTTGTGTCGGCGTAGGCTAAGCAGTCAGGCAAAACTTTGACCTCAACAATGAAATGGCAATGAATGTGGAGCGACCTGTTTTCTGTTGGATTAGTTCAGTTGAAGACAAGTCACAAATTCAGGTGTGTATTAATGTGTGTGTATGTGTATGTGTGTGTGTGCGTGTGTGGTTGTGTCTTTGATGGGGAGTTAGGGATGGATACTCCCTGCTTGGAACTTCCTTGGAAACACATCTTTCTTTAGAGCGTTGTTAGGATTCAAGCGGCAGTCACACTTCTGTTGCTAGGGTAGGTCTCTGTGTGTGTGTATGAGTGTGTGTATGTGTGTGTGTGTGTGTGTGTGTGTGTGGGTGTGTAAAGGACTCACTCTTAACTGTAGCTACTGTAGTCTGTTTTCTGTTGGTCTTTATGGCTTTGACATGAGCAGGAGGTGTGTGTGTGTGTGTGTGTGAGAGAGAGAGAGAGAGAGAGAGAGAGAGAGAAGGGAGAGAGAGAGAGAGAGGGAACTGTTTGCTCGCAAAAGAAAGCTTTTCTCAGTACAATACCATGAAGTCCAGCAAGTCATTTAGAGGCCCTGAGGCAGACACAACAAGCAGAGCACAAAGACGCAGCCCTAACACATCACAGACCTGGCCTCTCCACAGGCCCAACGGCAAAATGAGAGCACATGATTCTGTATTCACATCCTGCATCAGGCTTTTCCTTATCAAGAGGCTAAAATGTATCAGAATTAAAAACAGGCAGCACTTTGATGTCAGCTTTGGATCTTGAACACTTGGTGAACAAATGTGTGCGCACACAAGAGCACAAATGGACATACACACACACACACACACACACACACACACACACACACACACACACACACACACACGTGTCTGGTTC
>OMLB01033192.1:0-12891 GCA_900302555.1 Myripristis jacobus
TCCTGGGTGTGTTGAGTGTCATTGCCAAAAGTCAGTGTGTGTGTGTGTCTGTCTCTGTCTCTGTGTGTGTGTGTGTGTGTGTGTGCGTGTGTGCCGTTTGGGATAAAATTGGGTCAACAGTATCAGTCAATGTCGCTATATTCTGTGTGTGTGTGTGTGAGCACATACTCTGCAGGACTCTTGGAGCTGTGGCTTTTGATTCAAATCAATACTAAGGCTCCACCAGGACAGGGAAGTGGAAGCAGGAACACACTGCTGTTTCTGTGACCTCTGTGACACACACACACACGTCTACACTGGAGCATCAGTGGCTGTTTGTGTGTGTGTGTGTGTGTGTGGGCAGGCAGCGAGGAGGGGGAGAGATGTATGTGTTAAATGCAGTAGAGCTGTCCAGATGAAGTGGGACAGAGAGGGAGACGGTTGGTGAATTAATCATGGAGGCTGTTCTAAAAGCACTATAGGGGGACAGTGGTGAGCCTGCAGAGAGCATTGATTGCCCATTGCTACACTGGAGCGAAAACATACACACACACACACACACACACACACACACACACACACACACATGCACGCAAAATTGGTTGTTACCCTTTCTCCCCATGGTGCATCATCTGTCTGATTGAGATACTGTATATCCTCCTCTCTCCCTCTCTTGCCTCTTTGGCACACTGAGTGTGATGCTGAGGCGGGATGCTGCGTGTAAAGTCACTGTGAATCAAACTCACATTACTTTTGCTTTTACTTTTGTTGAATGGTCACATCACGTTGCACCAGTAGGCAAAATATATACATAAATACATTTAAAAAATAAAAATGCACAATATGTGCACAATAATCTCATTTGTGTTTGGATAGTTAGTCACTCCCTTGTCTGGAGGTCCTTCCAGTTTCCAGACTTTCTGAAACAGTGCTCCTGCTACAGACTAATACTTGAGGATGCTGCTGAATGGATTGTGCAGCTCCAAAATCTTTTGTGATTTGTTTGTTTGCTCTACAGAAAAGTTCATTACATAAAACTTTAGGAAACCATTACCCAATGTTTGACCCAGGAATCTGACAGATTTTTCTCATGCTAGCTCCCACAAGGAAGATTCTCAGGAGTTTCACCAGGCCTTGCGGGGCAACTTAGAGGATAAACCGGTCTGAAATGTTGACCTCCTGTTAACATATGAAACATTAACTTGGACATAGAAAGTTTCGGGGGGTCGTCTGGGTGAAGCTTCATGTGTGAAAGGGGCATGTCTCTCTCTAATCCCTTGGACACTCTTCCCTTTCCATTTCACTGTGTCCTCAGGGAGAATTAGGTGCTGGTCTTCTGGGAAATGCTGAAATATTCTTTGGGTGCTAATTCAGAGATTAGCCTGCTCACCTTATCTCATTGGTTTTCGCTGTGAGTTGATGCTAAGCCGCTAATGTCGATTCTGTCTTTCAGAATAGATGTTGGTCTCTCTGCTCTATTTCTTATCCTCCTCCCTGTGCGTCTTCCAGCTTTCTTTTCTTTCTCGTTGCCTTTTCTTTTTTCTTTTTTCTGTCTTTCCCTGTCTGCTCTTGTTCTTCTATCCATTACTCTGGATAGTAGGACCTTGTTTTGTTCTTAATCTGGAGCTCTCTACCTCTTCCATTATCTCTTTTCTATTCTCTGTCTCTGCTTGTTTTCTAATGATGGAAGAAAGCCGCTGGTGGGTGAGGGAGGTAAATCTATATGTCCCTCGTCTCTCAATCATCCTGTTCATCCTGACACGCTATACATCAGTGCTGAGATCGAATGCCTAGAGACTGGACCCCAGAGGAGGGGGGGATATATAGAGTATAGTGAGCTGTGCTGTCTCATCAACATCCTGTCTATTTAAATGGGGCTTTTGCTGATGGGTGGCTGATAATATACTCTAAATACTAGGGCTGAGCGATATACAGAATCATTTGTTTTATTGTTTTCACGTGTATCTATAGCAAGAATCGTAACAAAAGCCTCTATGATGGTTGTAGCCATGGATGTTCAGGGCTTGGAGGTTTACTCTTTTTGAGTCATACTGAGGTGTTGAAACAGGAAAAAAGTCTACCAGATACTGCCATTAGCAGGAGAGCGATTGCCAACAACGCGCTGACTTGCCTGAGGTGAAAATCACTTGAGTTTATCTCAGTGGCTCTTAAGGTGGCTGCAGTGGTCCTGTATTTCAGCACTGACAGTGCCAGGGTCAGAGGTTTGATTCACACAGGAGCCAAGGTAAGATGTTTTGGATATAAGAACCCATTAAAGAGTACAGGTTACTGGGATGGGTTACCTTTGTCATGAGAAATTTTAGGCCTTTGTGCGAATACTGACTTGACCAACCAAATACAGTTACAGTCTGTGCGATGGACCTGCATCTGATTATTCAACAAGTCAGCATTTCCTTACCAGTCCAGTTCCTCTGAAATGTCTCACAGAGAACAGTAGGAAGAGACGTCACGCTGAATAACTCAGAAATGGAGTTTCCCAGTAAAACCACAGTCCTCTGCTGGAGCCCTCTGAGCACCAGGAGCTGCGAGCCACGTGCCTTTCTGAAGGAGGCTTGAGTGGTTTCTGGAGAAGAGGGGGAGAGGGTCAGCTAATCACTTGCCCCACCCGGTTGTGTTTGTGTGTGTTAGTGTGTGTGTGTGTATATATGTGCCCTTTTCGCCTGTGCCTCCTAATAACTGTGTGAACTGTCAGTCCTGTGTGATTGTAAGTGTGCTGTGGTCTTAAACCCAGTGAGATGAAAGGACAGGCTGACTGGGTGTGAGAGAGACGGGGTGACTTTTAATCTGCTCCAATTCCTTGAGCCTGTGACTTTCAGCTGAATGCACAGTTGCCATGGGACGCTAGGTCACATACACTTTACAGGTATACACCCAAAACAGTAGGGCTGCAACTAACCATCATTGTCACTATAGATTCAGCTATTGTTTTTATTTTTATTTGGTCTGCAAAATGTCAAAAATAATCAGAAATGCTCATCAGGAGGCTGAGATTTACTAAATACATTTGTGGGTGCTAAAAAGTGTTCAGTGTTCAAAGTCAACGTTAAGATTTTTACTTTGTGCAAGACAATCCTCCTAACAAATCAGGGCTAAATGTCACTGGTTTTCCACCTGCTAACAGATTTTGCACATAGTAAAGGCTTTTGTAAATTGGGGCCAAAGTCTGACATGCAGCCAGAAAACCCTAAAAATATTCATTTTATAACACAAAATATGAAAGAAAGCAAAACTTAGCATTTGTGAAGCTTTAACCAGAAAATGTTGGCATTTTTTACTTGATAAACGACCAAAACAGTCATCAGAATTAGACCTGATGCACTCTGTTGATCGACTTATCATTTCAAAACTAAAACACTCATAAATATTGGTGTGATGGTCTCATGCGATTGTTGAACGTAAGGGTAAAGTACAGGGACACACGCAAAGTAGCATAACAAAATGGTACATATACTGTCGCGTGCACTTGTACTGAAAAAATCGACAGGCGTGCCGGTCGGTGGGTGCAAACACATGGACCTGAGGAGCTACACAGACGCAGCATGAAGGTGTGTGTGCGTGTGTGTGCAAATCCATGTGTATAACTGACAGCATGACTCGCAAGTAACTTTTTTTTCTCTGCTAATCTTGAAAATTGTTATGAAAATCTGTCATTTACACTGAATCTGAATGTGTCTTTGTGTGTGTGTGTATTAAGCTAATTCTCTATCCATTCCACGTCAGTTCCTTTCCGGTGTTTTGTTTGTTGTCTGGTATCCATAAGCCTCATGTGTGTACATGTGTGTAAGCATGTGCGTGCGCCCGTGCACGCGAGGTGCTGTGGGGATTTGCCATTCAAATGAGGCTGTGTGGGTAATCTGGTCCATCCTGGCGGGACGTCACACAGACAGCCCCCCAGCAGGGACCGAGCCCTAATCCCATTCATCCACTTTACTACAGCGACACCAGAGCAAAGAGGCAGGACTCCACCCCCATCACAGTGGACCGGCCTGCTCCCTTTCAGCAGGCTGTCTCAGGCCTGTACCACTGCTGCCACAGCCAGAGGGGCGTTTGTTGTGCTCATGTAATTTAGCACCGAGCAGCAGTAAGCGTGGATGTTGAATACATGTCTGATTTTCTGTTGCAGAGCTGTAATATGGTTGTTAAATACATGACGTGTAGCTAAAAAGATGCAAGTTGAGACACATGACAAGAACTGCATCTTTCTTTCTGCTGTAATGTCCCATCATTATGGTCATGTCAGCACAGGTTCAGTGTACACCTGCACCTGCTAACACCAACACTGAACTCATCTGTGTGTGTGTGTGTGTGTGTGTGTGTGCACTCGCAGCTTCAGCAGTAGGGTTGTAGTGTTTTAAGCATCTTTTGTTTTTGTGCAGAGCCTTTTAAAATCCCATCAATCCTCCAGTAAGCTTCTTGCCTTTTTTGTGTCAGCACTAATGTCCTCGTCCTTTTCCCTCCGCCCACCTCTTCAGAGCGGTTAGTCACAACACATTTTTTGGACAATGTAGCCGGACAAGGTTCAAGGATTCATCAAAGACTCCCAAAAGCATATTCTCAGGTTTATAGCCACCAAAGTGGAAAATAGGTGTCTTTAACAAGGTTTTAGTCTATCCCCAATGTCTTGAAAAATAATTCACCGATACCTCAGTCACTGCTATGTTTTTTCACAATAGGAGAAAACATAAATGCGCCTTTTTGTTCATAGCTTTCACTCTTTCACCTGCGCTACTAGAGTGTCACAGTCGATTATGCAGTTGTGTATTTAGAGCATAAAACAAACAACTATGTCATTTTGTGAAATGCTTGACTGAGTGCTACCACATTTATACTGTATATGGGGTTGCTTTGCACAACATAATCTGTGAATTCCTGTCTAAAGTGATGCTCAGGCAACTTTTTTGGGAAAGGTGCTTTGAGTTGTCAAAAAGCTGCTCCGTTTGTTGTGCCAATGATACACATGGCTAATGTTGAGAGAAAGTGTAAATGGGAACCCTTTGCTCTCTTGCATGGCAAGGGACTTGTAACTGCATAAATTGTGTGTGGATAATATGAAGTGCTGTATGAAAGAAAGCAGCGCACTGTTCCTGTTGGCAGAATTGACCACTTCCATTATTTCAAGATGTTGCCTCTGGATTTTGCTTCTTTGGCGAGTTGCTTTTGGTTTTTGCTCCCATGTGCAACTTGCATTTTTTGCTGACTTTTATTTGTGAACCAACTTAAGCTGTCAGAAGGCTTGGTGTTCATCTCATCTGTTCTGCCTCTGATCCATGACAGCGCATTCAGTGTGAATAATGCAAAGACTCATCAGTTTGTTTTCATCTGTCCCTGATCAGGTCCTCATCATACCATTGTGATGACATAATTTTCTCCTTGCCTGCCCTCCTTCCTTCTCTGTCCCTCGGTCCATTCATGCAGTTCCACCTCCAAAACTAAAGAAGGTGTTTGGATATAACTTCTCCCTCTCACTTTTCATCCTTGTCATGTTTGATTACCTTTCGAAAGTCTGTCTTTCATCCCTATTTCTCCCTCAGCCATCTCCTTTTTAGCATCGCCTCAGTGTGGGTTCCTTTTCTCCTATGCCTCTTATTACTTTCTGTTTCCCTCTCTCTTTCTCCTCATCTCACTCTCCTTTACCTGTTTTCATCTCTCTCTCTCTCTCTGTCGCTCTGGTTCTCCTTCTGTCTGTCTTTACTAGGTCAGTAGTTAGAGCTGCTGCTAATCTCTTGTAGCTCCAGCTGCTTCTCTTAACAGGCTTTGCTCCTAATTGAGAAACTCTAAAATTACAAGCCTGCAGGCAAGGATGTCTACACAAGCATGAATGTTAGGAAGGGAGTGTGCACGCCTGTGTGCGTCTGTGTAAATCCATTTTCTTGCTCTATTCGTTAGCAGTGAGTAGAGCTGCAAAATATATCAATACTATATTGATATCATGATCATGGGACCAGATATTGTCTGGGATTTTTGATACATCATATTGTGATCCGATATATTTATTGTAATCTTAAAGGATGCAACATTCTGAATTCATTAGACTATTGTGGCTGTTAAAAAATCTCATTTTGTAAATATTTAATCATTGACCACATTATTGTCACAATAACAATACCAAGGTATGTGGTCAAAAATATTGAGATATTTGATTTTGTGCATATTGTACAATGTCTTATTGAGCAAATCAGCCTCGATCAGTTTAAAAACTATCATGGTCAAATCAGTGACAGAAACACTCTTTTGTTAACAGCCAGTAACTGAGTTGTATTTTTTTGGTTCAGCTTTAACTAACCATTCAGTGGGTGAATACTTGCATCCCGTAATTTCAGTCACATTAATACCATTTCTGTGCATTAATATCCAGTGTCAGATCAAATGTATTGACTTTAAGTTGTGAGTACATCCAGGGCTGAGCCTTTTTATCTTGCACTGTTTGTAGGCAGACATCAGACTCGTTTGACATCACCCGATCAATAAGCTTTGTTACAGAGATGAGATGTTGAACAAGAGGCTTGAATAATTGCCTGCTCATCATCATGCTGATAATGGGAGCGCACACACTACAATTTTGTAATTCATCAGAAATAAAATTAATCTGGCATAAAACAAACTGTTAGTTCCTCTGGTAGAGCAGAACGAGCTGCAGCAAAGGGGGAACAGAGAAGAGCTGAACCGAGATGAAAGATGGGCAGGGATGTTTTGTTTTGTGAGCACAGTTTTTTTTTTTTTTGCACTGCCAGTCCTGACTGCTCTTGAGTGAGTGCAGTCGGCACTTAAAAGCCAGACAGAAGAAGTGCAGCCGATAGTCGACTGTCTGTTTGCTGATGGCGTCTGATATTTAAATATGACCAATTACTGTGGAAGTGTCAGTGATGAAACAGTCGCTGACTCACCTGATAGGAACCGAATTGAGATGGATGGTAGCAGGACCCAGCACAGGACTGATGGCATATGCACTGTTGGTGTGTGTGTGTGTGTGTGTGTGTGTCTGTGTCTGTGTGTGTGCGCGCACGCGTGTGTGGACATTAATTTGCAGACAGATCTATTGCAAATATTGACAGGGAGAGGCAAGGAGAAAAGCTGTACATGTGTATATGTGCGCTCACACAAGAATATCTACCTAAGCCTGTGTGTGTGTGTGTGTGTGTGTGTGAATGTGAATTTAAACCTTTGAAACCAGAGCGAATTGACTTGATTTTGTTCAAAAACACTGGAATAAATGTGATTAGCAAGTTATCAACAAAATACTTGAACATGTACATGTACAAGAACATGTTTTGCAAAAAAAAACCAAACTGAACAATTACCTGAAAATGTACAAAAAATATTTTAAAAATGACAAGAAAAATATATTTATAATGATTAAACTTGCATATTACATCAGATCAGTGACACTGTGTTGACGTCAGATATCTTGTGTTTAAATCCTTGTGAAAGACATCTTTGAGGCTGGCTTTGTGCTTGACCTTGTTCACAAATGGTTTTTACCTTTTGTATACCTGTTTTATCATGCAGACACATGTTCTTGTGTGTGGGCGAGCATAATTGTGTACACAAGAACGCATGGCTGAGCCTAAGTGTGTGTGTGTATGTGATTGTGTGCATCTGGACATGCAGACATCTTTTGTGCAAGGGAATGCGTGCCATAGTCAAAGTATGAATGTCATTGTGTGCTCTCTCAGTACATGTGTATGCATATATATGTGTGTGTGTGTGTGTGTGTGGGGGGGTCCTGGCATGTCCCAGTCTATGTGACCTGCTCCATCTGTCGGAGGGTCTTTGCCTCCTTAATCACCAGGCTGCACCCACAGAGCCCAGCGGCCTGCCAGGCTGCAGACCCCGGTTCTGCCCAGCAGCCCGCCTGCTTTAGGCCAGCAGGGATCATGGATGGCATTCTCCTGATTTTTTTTTTTTTTTTTTAATTTCATTGTCCGGGTTCTCTTGAATGCCCAGTTCCTGTTCACTCCCAGTGGAGAGTCTTATTTCAACCTTGGATTTCTTTTTTTCCCCTTCAAGTTTCTGTGTCACACCCCCTCTGGTTTTTTCCACTCTTTTCTGGCAGAAAAAATCTCATGTTGGTCAAGTTATGAGTTTTTGTAGTTTTAGTAAAAAAAAAACCCCAAAAAACATTAGCTAATGGCTCAAAGCTGAATATCTAATTTTAGCCAGATGGCTAATTTGGAAAAGCGATTCTAAGTAAGTTAGTGGTTTCTTAGAGTGGGCACATGAAATGTGTGGCTCATATTGTATCTGTCTGTCACAGGAAAAAAAGAGGGAGCGGGATAGGAGAGAGCCTGTTGCTTTGACATGCCAAAACAGGAAAGGATGTGCAGGACATAAATAAGGCATTAGTATATTATTTTGAGTTTTAATGAGCCATGAAGCCTTTTAAAATAAGTGATTGCTAATAATTCAGCCATCAACATAACATCATGTGGCACTGACAAAGATTCTCCCATCCAAAGGGAGAGGGTTAATGAAGAGGGGCAGGAAGGGGGGAGGGTGGCTGCTCTCCTGCTCTCTTCCAGGTTAGCGGGTCTCCCGGGTTTTCCCGTCTGTCACCCCTCTTCTGCTAATCCTCATCCCTCCCTCCGCCCTAATCTGACGTCCCCTCACCCTGCCTCTTCTCTTCCTTTTTAATCCAAGCGTTTAATCAGACAATAACATGCCAGAAGGGGGGATGGATGGGACAGAGGTATGAAGGCAGGGAGGGAGGAAACCAGCTTTTAGAGGTGTGAAAGGGGTTCAGGGGGCCTGGGGAGGGGGAGGGAAGACTGAGGCAAGGGATTTAGAATAGATTGATATATGAATGCTTTGATATGACCACATTGCCATGTGTTTTTGCACACTATTAGAGATGCTACATGTAACATCCGTAAGTCATTACCACAGTCAGTTTTGAGGCATTAATATACTAGCCATAAATTAAATAAAAACATCACTGAGATTGGCCTGTATGTTGTAATTTACATGGTGTGCCATCACATCATATTTAGTGGGAAATAGGCTAGATTCCTTTATGTCGCAAAAACAGGAAGAAGGTACTGTTCTTTCAGCGAACGCAGCTAAAACACTCAGTTTCATCGAAGGTGGAAGGAGTGAAAGTTGGTGGAAAAATCCCTTCTGCTGTGTTTATCCTCTTTAGCAAAACGAAAGAGAAAACGAAGAGATCCAGAACGCGAGGGAGGGAGGATGGGACGAGTAGGTACAGGAAGCAGCTGAGTTTTTTGGGAAATATGGTCTTAATTTTGAGAAGCAGTAACAAAATCCTTGGTGTGAGATATAAGCTTCTCTTAAATGTTCTCATTTGTTTACAGCAATTATATGAGGGCTTCACATATCACAATAATGTTTTGTTTGAGAGCGATTTATGCTGTGGAGGAGTCTAAAGGAAATTCTTTCTTGGGTAATATATCGCCAAAATGTTTGGAAAAGTGTTGAGTAATAAAGATAAAATGTGCTGGGACAAGTTAAACATAATTATAATTATACTGTGTAATCACCTTCATTATTAGCTGCGGCTGTGGAAGACATCTTGATCAACTGGTAACTGAAAAAAAGTTGCTACATGACTCATTAAGTTAATTTCAAGCTCTACTAGTAAAACAGGATGAGAGAGGGAAAGAAAGAGGGAAGATTGCAGTGAAGACCTTTGTGAGGGAAGTGCACCCTAAGGAGACAACTTTACCAGCAGCCTCAGTGGTTACAGTATGTCTGCAGGCAGCTCTGTCTGCGTGTGTGTTTGTGTGCGTTAGAGCTTGAATAACCGCTCTCTGAATAAAACACATAGTTATGTCTTGTCTAATGCGCATTTTCGTGTGTATCCTGCAAGCCCACATTTCCATCCGCACACAGACACACACACACACACACACTTGCATTCCTACAGATTGGTGGGAGTTGTGTGTCTGCTCGTCCGCATCAGAAACAGATCATACTGTAGTGGCATGATTGTGAAACCAGTAGAAATAGCAACAATGTGTGTGTGAGTGTGACGTGCACTGGGGTTTTCCAGTCAGAATGAGTAGTATGTTCCTCTTAATGTCTCTCAGATGTTTCTCTATGTATATTTGTGTGTGTGTTTGTGTGTATTTTGAGTGTGTTGTGCAATGACTTTGGGACAATGTCCTCTACATGTATTTGTAGAGCTTATGTCTGTGTGTGTTGCTTATTTGTCTGTAAATGTAGGCACTAGTCAGTGAGATTTTATGACTACTGTGTGTGTATGAGTGTGTGTGTGTGTGTGTGTGTGTCAGCTAGCAGTGACACAGCAGAACAGTGAGCGAGAGCAGGGCTGGAGAACATTCCTGAAATAACAGAGACGATGGAAGGAGGGAGGGACGAGAGAGGAAGTGGTGTTTTCTTCTGCTGTTCTTAAAGAGGCAGCATCAACGTCTGGATGGTGAACATGTGCCAGCAGGACATTGACATGGACACACACTCCCAAACACACAGGAAAAACAGACAGCTTCACATATTAGCTCATATTATTCTGACCTAAACCTAAACCTGATCTGAAAATGTGGTGCTTACCATTCAGTCCCCCAACTCAGTGTTTCCCAAATTGAGGTTTGTGGAGCACTAAACGGCCCAGAAGGCTGATTTTAAGGGGCTCCCAGCAACCTGGAGAATAGAGAAATTTCACTTTTATTACACTTGCTAGTTTAGAACAAAGCAAAATATTGTATGAGTATGAGTCATTTGATCATAATGTAGACTGCTCCTAGTTTAATCATAGTTTGACTTTATCCACTGCTATTTTCTTCTCAACAAACCAATATTCTTAGAGGGATCCTCTAATCCCCTCAAATTGGGGTTTGTGGTACATTGTGTATCTATTTGGGTTTTTTTGACATGAAAAACTTTAGCAGACCCTTTTCTATCCTAGCCTAAACCTAATCCTAATGCTAACTTTGGTGGTAAATTGACATTTAACCATGACTAGCAACCATTAAAAGAAGGTGGACTGGAAAAATGCCCTCACTATAAGAATTACCATGTCTTTCTGTCCTTGTGCAGCCATTTGGTGCTCATGAATATAAAATCCACACAGACAAACACACGCATACACCATTCTTTAATACATATTTTGCCAGCAGAGCTGTGGTTCTGTTTCTCATTTAGTCTTAATGTTTCTCGACTCCAGCGGTTAGCAGACTCCTGACGCTCCTCCGCTGTAGCTCTGTCTGCTGGCCCGAGCCAAAGCCCATGTTAACTTTGTAAAGCTTATGTTGGCTTTTTCTGATGGGCTGATACACTTGTCTTGGACAGCGCAGGCTTCCGTAAACACACACACAAACACTCTGGGGCTTCACAGTGTATCACGTCAAATCGTATATCCTTCGTTTTATTCTCTGTAATCAATAATCGTTGGAGTCGGCCATGTGGAAGCATTTGATTGTGGTTCATCTCGCTTGTGAGATGAACTAGAATGTGCGCTGTGGTTGGAAGTGATCATGTTAGATGAGGCTGATTTAAGATTAAGGTTTAGGAATGTGCAATTTCATTGCTGAAATCATCCAGGCTGCTGAATGACATTAATAATCATGTTCACACAATGTAACTTAATTATTTAAACCCTATTCATCCGGCTTGTTGTCACTTCAGTTTTTTTACACCCATCACTGCCTCTTCTCTCTCTCTCTCTCTCTCTCTCTCTCTCTCTCTTTCTCATACACACGCACATCTGTTTTCTCCTGTGTAAATCTGGCCCACTTTCTGATCTTCCCCTGAAAAGCAGTCTCTTTCATAATGGTGTATGTAATGATGTAATAGCCCTATTTTATGGAAGCTCGCCGTGTGAGGAGGAGTCACTGCAGAGCATCAGTCAGTCATCGGCTTGCTGCTGAGTCGGCTCTTCCTCTTTGCATACATGAGGAGATTATTTAAAGAAGATAACCCACATCTAAAAAGAGACATTCAGCTCACAAAGTGATTTATGGGATGAAATTAGCATAACGTGCAGCACATTTTAAGGATAGTAGGTACTTTAAGTCCTTGGCTGGCGAAGGTTATGATGAACCTTAATGTAATGATACCATAAAATAAGTAATATATCTATTACACCCTTCTGTTTTTTGTTAATATATTCAATGACAGTGTTATATCCCAGTTATGACTGCCATGCCAGTCTGACTTTTGAGAGTCTTTGTAGTTTGGTTTGATGATATTAGCTCATTGTTCTGTGTGTCCATTCTTATTTAGTTGTGTGTTTTACAGTCAGTCTCTGCTCCCATTACTATAAAATGCTCTTGTACCTTGTGGCTGCAGTCCATCTAGACAGTTTAGAATTGCAATAAAAGTCAAAAGTAAATCCTCCACAAAAGCCCACTAAAGCCTAGTAAAGCTGATAGCAATGTGAGCAAAATCAAATGTAGTTTTTCTGCCGAACGTGTCACTTACCTGGTCCTGGCATGATCTGATGCTGAAAGTCATGTGCAGACATGAAATATTTTGCATGTTCAGAAGAGACAAATGAAGCTCAGTCAGCTTGCCAGAACTGAAGATGATGTGCTGAGTGTATCTTGGCATGATCAGATGACAGAAGTATTGTGCAGGAGTGACTCAGGCATAACATATAGCTAACATAAAGCCTGGTGGTTTGCATGTTTCACACAGACAGAGGAAGACGATGATGATAGGGCGGTGAATGTTTAAGGTTAGCAGCTAACCGAACCTCAGAGAAGGCACTCGGGCTGTGTGTCTCTAAGTCCCCGAGGGTGATGTCAGAAGAACGTAACCTCTGCATTCCTCACAGTGATTATAACAGGTGTGACACACACACTTCAAAGACAGCCATCGCATCAGAGAAGTGAAGTGGAATGTATTGTTTTATGTAATGGACTGTCTGTGTGTGTGTGTGTGTGTGTGTGTGTGTGTGTGTGTGTGTGTCCGTCTAAA